>VDFB02320998.1:0-96589 GCA_007258455.2 Sequoia sempervirens | reverse complement strand
CTTTTTCCCACAAATTGGTTGAAATAGATGTCTCTAAAGGGTTTCCTGTTGAGGTTTTACTTAAATCTTCTAAGGGTTCTTGGGTCGAACCTTTAGATTATGAAGGGATTCCCTTTCGGTGTAGAAGATGTTTTAAAATGGGTCATGCTACTGCACAATATGGATTTGATAAAAAAGCTATGATGGCAACATGGTGGAAAGGCGCTTCTCAACAACATTATATGGTTGAGAAGAAATCTGAACAACATATGATTTTTTCTGAGGTGGTTGCTTTAGAATCAGAGGGTCTTAGGGCATATCCTCTGGATGCCTTAAATGGTGGGGTTATTGTGGCTTCCCCTTCTTAGGCTGTCATTTCTGGTGATAGTGTTGCAGCGATGGCTACCCCTATTGAGCGAGAGATTGGTTCTCAAGCTGTCTCTTTTGGTGGCCTTACAGAGATTCCTTTGTCTACATGAAGGAATAGTGATGAAAACTCTGAAACATATGGGTTTACAGGCACTCATCTTCACAAAAATTGTGGGTTGGCCTTGCATGATATGGCAGTGTAAGTGGAAGAAGGTTAGATCACTATTAAAAGAAAGAAAGTAAAATTATCTAAGCCTTCTTTTGACATGACTCTTCATTCCCACAAGAGCACTTCTAAATGTAAATCTTGACAAGTCTTGTTTGGGGACTGGCTTTTGGTAGGCTACATGTTGTTCTTTATTGTAGCCTTTCTTTTGGATGTAAAGGGTTTTGGGTCCCTTCAAAACCTATTTTTACATGAATCAAAAACATATACAAAGAAAACAATGAAACTAAAACATTGCTATATTCTAAACATATAAAGTCACAACACATGCACATCCCATAATACATAATCATACACCATGATGTCAATACAAAACATCATTGATAAAGTATGTTGATGAAAAATAAAATATTATTGATAGGTATGATATCAATACCAAAAGAAAGTCAAACAAAAATACAAGGCACACACACCTAATGCATTACACAAAACATATTACATATTTGTTGCACAACCTTTGAAAGTAATCTTATCTATTAGGAATAAGAAAAAAATGGGGGTGGCTATTTTGGAGATCACTAGGTAGTGATTCCCTTTGGTGGTTTGTTCCTACCTTAAATAACTTGGTCAAGAGAGAATTTGAGTGCTTACAACCTATAGTAAGATGTGCTAAGTGATTGTGTATAAAGAATTGTGATAAGAGGAAATCCCAAGCAGTTCACTATGTTATGTTTATGAGGGATGTGAAAAATTCCTTAGACTAATTTAAAATGGGATTTAAAAAGTGAACCAAGAAATAGAGATGATAGGGGATGTATGAGATGAAAATAGGGAAAATTCTTTGGAAGGGAAATTGGATTTTTGTAGGGAAAAAGGATTAAAGGAAGAGAAAAATAAAGTAAAATAATTTGAAGAAGTGATGGAAGAAACCTAATGGTACATAATATCTACAAGGTAGTCTTCAAAGGTGGCTTCTATCACTTAATAGCTTTTGTAGAAGAATTTGGTGCAACAAAGCTTTTCTAGTAGTCAAGATATGTAAGTTATGCACTAATTGATGAAAATAGATTTTTTTTATGTTGAATGGGTTTCTAGTTCAACCATTTGAAATTAGGTTAAGGTTACGACATGTGGGACATGATATTTTAAATTAAATAAAGTTAAATGGGGCTCCAACATGTGGGTGATTTCTGTCCTACATAATTTTTGGATGATTTGTGATTCTTTTGAATTTTAGCTAAAAATTTATGGAATATAAAATGGATGTGGTCCAAATGGGTTTGAGAGTCCTTTCAAAATAGTATAGAACATGGTATCATGCTAGAATTTAGGATAATTGACCTTAGAATACACTTAAGAAAGTGGTTAGTGAAATAGGTGTAAGAACATAAGGTGAAGATCATAAAGCATTTGATTTCTAACCTTACATTACATAATGGACTAGGTGGGACACCTGTGATTGGTTAACAATTTCATAAGTAAGAGTATCTTGTAAGCAGTTTTAATGGACCAAATGAGTGCTTAAGTCTAGTAGGTGGAGTTTTTATTTAGGAGTTACTTACTATTCCAAGAGGCACATTTATGAGGAGGATGTTGGAATTTGGACCATAGATTCAGGTGCCTAAATTAAGTTCCTTGTTTTGGTCCACGGTATTGAAACCATAAGTCATTTCTTGGATTGACCTTTCCCTATATATTTGATGCTTGGGACGAATTTCGTACATGGTGAGTTCATAGCATGTTTATGCTATCAAATTGAGTCTAGAAGCTAGAGTTGAAGATCTCCTATATCTCATGTTGAAAGCACTTTGATTGTATTATAATCCTATTATTGTTGATTAATAAATTTAAGTTTTATTTAAAGACTATTTTTCTCAAAATAGTTTTCTTAGGATATATATTATGTTAAGCATTATTTTTTCTTATTGTCATTGTGTAAATCTGTAACACTGCTTCTCTCATATAGGAACTATCTAGTTTCATTTTCACCTGGATATTATGAATCAAGTTAGAAAATATGACATAGATGTATATTCATAACTACATAAAAAATAATTAATAAAAAGGCACTTAAAGCTCTAGGGATTAAAGGAAAATATTATATGGAAATTCACTCTTTATTATTTGTCACTATGTCCCATGCTAAAAAACCTATTAAATGTCACTTGTCAAACTATTAAATTAGTTGTACTTCACTCGATCATTTTTGTGATACATAAATGATCTTTGTGCTTGTGGATTTGACCACTAATATGTATATTTGACCCTTATCTATGGATTTGGCCTAGATAATTTTCGCCTTCAAACTCTTGTTTTCCTTGGGTACTAGAATAATGATGGTTTTGATGAAAATTGATATATTTAGTTGTACTAGGTGTGAGAGGCAACTTCCTTCCCTCCTTTTATCTTAGTCAAATTCTTGGATTGATTTATAGTTTTGACAAGTTTCAAGACACTTTAAGAAGTCATATAAATGCCCAATTTGTTCTTATCTATGTAGATGTTATGCTATACTATGTGCTAATGTAATGTTAATGTTGTGTAATTCCTTTGACAAGTGCTAGATATTTCCTAGATGATTTCAATGAATTAGGATTTGTCTTTTTATACAACACCCTATCTTGCAATTTAAATGTTTCACTAAAGCCATTAATAATTTTTTAAGCTTTTAAACCTGTGCCACCCTCAATCATACTATGTTTGTTACACCACAAGTAAGCCTGCCCAAATTATTAAGACTGGGTCACTCTCAAATATATACCATGGTCATTATAGCATAAGTTTCTAGTTGGAGTTGGTGTGAAGTAAGCTTGTGCTACATGCTAATAATTTAAAACCCAAAGTCCACACTAAATGTACTTCATATTTTATTACACCACAACCTTTTCAATGTCATTGTTATTACTGTGTAGGGTAAGCTTGGGCCACCTAATTAAAATTTTAAATATGGGCTACACTCCAACATATTCATGTTTATTGTATATTTAAATATTTTTCTTTATATTTTTATTGTAGCATGGAGTAAGCTTGACCCACATTTCAAATGTTCCAAACTAGAGTTACACTCAACTGTACTACATTATGGGTTTAACTTGTGTTAACTTATGAAGTTTCTTAATGTGGGCTATATTTGATTGAAACTAATATAATAATATTCATTACACCACACTTTATTTTTTTGGATTTAATGTGTTTCGTGCTTGTTACACCATAATCTTTCCATTCTTTTTGCATTTATTGAACAGTTGGGCAAACTTGGCATATATTTTGAAACTTCAACTTTAAATTTGGATGTACTCTATGTTTGTTACACCATAACCTTTTCAATAGGGTTTTGTAATTGTGGTTTAGCATAAGCTTGGACTACATTCTAGATTTTTGACCTAGGTAACAATCAAATGGCCCATATTTTCTATGCCACAAGATTTCTACTCAAGATTCCAATAAATATCATATTTTTAACACCACAACATTTGTACTAGATATTTGGTTGTACCCCATGTTTGGTACACCATAAGCTTCAAATTTTGATTTTGGTATGGTTTAAGATTGAGCCACATACTTAATTTCTTAAAACTCTAGCCACACTTGTATGTATTCCATGCTTTTTAGCAACTTTGTAATAATATTTTAGTTACAATATGGGATAAGTTTAGGCCACATTTTTAAATTTAACTTAGATCACACTTTAATGCACCTCTTCTTTTTTACACCCCAACCATGCCACCATGGTTATGGGTTTTTGTAATGAGGGATATTTGAACCGAACACATGCCCTTAAGACTAATTAAAGTGATTTGAATGTGGGTTATGCTCTTATGATTGTGCCCCATAAGCATTCCAAAATAACTGATTCAACAATCTTACTAGGGAGGTCAAGGGTTTGAACCCTTCTCTTGGACTAAACCCTAAAACAATAAATACTTTACAACTCAAGATTTTGGATAGATTTCAAACCCTTCACATTCTTAAACCTTACACAATACAAAGTGATTTATAAATCTATAGTTCCAAAAGAATATTAGTGAGTTCCCAACAAAACACACTTCCAAAATTATAGTAAAGAAATTAACTTAAAAATTAAAGTACAAAACATATAGATCCAAATAATAGAAGAAATAAACATTAGAATAAAAAAAAATCATCATACATGATGGTAATGACACAAAGAAACATAAGGTTCTTAATTAAAATTTAATTGGAAATCTTCTAACATCACATTATATTGTAGAATTTAGTTTTTTATCAAATCAATTGTAACATCCCCATTTTCGGGTTCTCTTGCTTTGCTATTGGAGTTGACTTTCTAGGTTTGTTTCATCTTGATCAAAGGGGTAATTTGATGTTACTAGTGAGCTAAAATGGTTTAGAGGAGTTATATTATGATCTCAAATGTTATTTTTGGCTTCCAATTTGGGCCCCAAAATTCTTGGAGGGAGTGTCTACTTTTAGTAAGTCACCCAGCTAGGTTTGATTATCATCTTTCATCATTGGGATTACTCCTGCACAGTCAGTTTTTAGTTTGGATGCATTTCAACCATTCCTATAATTTGGAAGTAATATTAAGCTTTATTTCATTAATTTCACTAAGGTTATTTTAATTAAAATATTTAAGGGGGCACCTTAGTGTTATAGCTCATTGGAACCGGGATGAAAATTTTTAAATGTTAGGATGTTGACAAGTGTCTTTCAGTGCTTGGAAATATTTTAAAATAAAATAAATCACATTTTGGAGTTAAAATGTTTAATAAATTAATAAAGTTATTTTAAAAAGAAGCTTCTAAAAAGTTTCCTAAAAAGCTTATAAAAGGGGAATTGAGAGCTCATTTGGTATGTTCAAGTTTATTATCTCTTTGTCTGAAAATCCTTGTGGTTCTAGAGATTTGACTTGGCTCATCCTAGCCTTCTTGAGGAGGAAAACCCTCTTAGAGAAGATTGGATTCAGTGGTGAAATATCTACCCTAGCTAATGTTTGTTGGAGATATTGATCAGGTATTTCATAGTGCATTCAAAGATTTGATTTTCTACTTTCTGAGTCTCTTTCAGAGATAAATTTGTAGGTGATTAGAAATATTATAAAATATCTTGTTTGGAAACCTTTCCTAGACGAGTTTGATGGTTTTGGAGCTTTCATCATATTCTTATTTTGGAGCTTACGCAACAAAAAGGAATGTTTTGAAATGGGATTCCATTTGTGATTGGGACAATCCTCCTGTGATAGGCGTGAAGATTATGTATTATTAGTCATGGGTTATGTGAATGGTGGCATGGTAACTCCTTGAAGACTATGGAACCTTTATTTTTGGACATTGTACTCACTCAATGCTTGGCATGATAGTTCTAGAGAACAAAAAGGTTTTTTGGGTATTGCAAAGTCCAATGCACTAGCCGCTAGCTTGTTAAGAGCAATTTGAAGGTAATTGTGAGGCTATAGGTGGACGTGTAACATTAGAAATGTTGGAATACATACATTAGAATGGTGTTGGCCTCAAATAGTTTATTGTGCTAAAAAAATCACCCTACCTTTAGGTTGACATATGAGTGGTGGTTTTAGTATGCACAAATCAGATTAGCAGCTTGGTGTCATGACTTATTGCAGAGTGTGACTGTCTAGGGCAGTTGCCAAATGACTGGATGAGATTTGGTGAATGATACCCCTTTCCTATAACTATTGTGAAATACCAAACTAGGAAATGATGGTATTATATGTTGGGACTGTTCAAAGGTGTAAGAAAATGCTTCTAATCAAGTCATCAATTTGCATATGCTCTTCTCTATAATATTCCCTTTATTGCAGTAGATTGTTATGTTAAACAAATTCCATTATCGCAATCCTTGGATCATTGTAAACTATTTGTCAAATTAATGGGTATCGTATTGTGTTGATTCATGTTCATGTTAAGTTCATATATTTCAAAACCATTGTATGAATTATCAAAACATTGCATCCAAAAACTAAATATTTAGTGTGCACATGAACTATTTGACAAAATGCTCATTGGGAAAGTAGTGCAAATGTGGTGAAAAATTGGGTGGGTTATTACAGTGGTATCAAAGCTTAAATTCCTACTAGTCTATGGGGAAATTCAATTTCAGATTTAAATTATGGACTCAATGAGTGACAAAGTGTTGGGATAAATAATTTTTATTGCAAGAGATAAATTGGGTCACTTGTCTCCATCAAAAGATGTTCAAGTCTCAGCCTGTTAGAGGAAGTAGTGAATTTTTTGTATATGGTGGATCAGTGACCTTCCTAATTAATTTCAATAAGTATGATTTTGGCAATGAGTTATGTGGGTGAGCATGAGTTCTTGAGACATAAAAATAAGAGGTAAGATTGATTTATACTCATTGCTTTAATGAAATTATAAGGATTATAGCTCCTAAAGTTCCTTATAATGTTGACAGAATGACAGAGATATTGCAATTGATCATTGAAAGCTTTGATGGGTTAGGTGATATCAAAAGTCCTTTTAGTAAGAGGGTTAAGGTTCTAGAATTTATGGTAAAGGTGAGATCATGTGTTATCATGATTGATTATTATTGTGATGATCTTATTCTATAGATGTTTCATCATTTCTTGGTTGCTATTAGTGAGGATCATGGAAAATCTATTCAGGATTACATGAGAATCATTGTGGCTTCAATTATTGATGAAAGTGATGTTATTCTCCAACCTATCATATCTTTTCTATTAGATTTTCTAAAGCAAGAAAAGGTTACTTCCACAACAACTTATAACTTGGTACATAGTGTTTTCAAACAATGTGAGGGTAAGTTGAAGCCCTACTTGTCTGATGAAGAGTAGGTGAAAAAAGATGGGTTAAAGTTTGAAGAGGTTGATGATAGGAAATGTTTGATAGAACCCCAAGATGACTCTTTGGAAGTGCATGCATCTATTCACAATGAGAATGTGTGCAATGGGATGGAGAAAATAGAAACCCTTAATACTCAATGAGAGTTATCATATAAGGTCGATCACACTAGTGCTTATGATGGACATGTTGATAGCATATATGGTGATGTTTTCCAATCAACTAATGATGATGCTTATGATGATCCAGGTGTGTTAGCACCTAATTAGGATAGAGATTTGGTGTTGGATAAATTTTATTTTGATGCTAATCTAACTTCTTAGGAGTTATGCATGAAGGATGACAAAGAGGAAGCTAATTTTGGGAAGCATGAATGTGAATACAAATCAGAAAATTTGTATGAAGATGTTAGTTCTCATGGGTGCCATCATTTGGTAGGGAAGTTGAAGGTAAGTGAAGACATGATTACTGCAGCCATAAAACATTTTGATGATACTCATAAGTTGATGGAAAATTATTGTTTGAGGGATCCAGGGAGGCATAAGAACTTTGAAGGAGAACTTTCCCTTACAATTTTTCAGGCACTCCAAGAAGCATTGGTGGTAATGAAATCAAATTACCTACACCTACTTTCCAATAGGGATCATCTTCTCATGCTAGATGAGATCTATATTGATGCACTAAAATGGAAAGAAGAGGAAGTGGATAAGATTACCTATGATATTAAGGTTACCAAGGATTCTTTGAAGAGAACTTAGATGGTCCTTCAAGAATCAGAAATTTAGGTTGATGAGCTTTGTTTGGAGTTGAGCTTGGCTCAATCTTCATCATCCACAATAGAGACTCAGTCTTCTATGATAGCCATAACACCTGAGGATGATAGTGGTACTCATAGTTTGAGGGGAGAACCTCTCATGATGGTCAAACATGAGGAGCTTTCATATTTGTATGGGTTTGAGGAGAGATATGATTCAGAAATTTTTGATTATACATATAGTTTACATCATGGAGATCATGAGTCATGTTTGTTGGAGAGCCAATTGAGGGATCAAGACATATTTATGAATGAGTTATTTGAGCATACACATGGTGGATCAACCAACAGTGAAGTGCATGCATCTACAAGTGAAAGGGGCACAAGTCTCTATATTGGTGATGTGGAGATTGTTATTGGTAAGTCATGTGTTGAGAAGGTGGATTATTTTGAGGTTAGCGTGATAGATCATAATGTTGTTCCATCAGTTTTACATGAGGATTGTAGGGCATCATCTAGTGGGAAAAATGATATTCATGATGACATATCTCCTACACTTGTAAGAAAATCAAGAAATGTGTTTGTTGAAATTGATTGTAATCATTGGCCTAATGAGTCACGTAAATGGAAGGATCGTTGAAAGTCACTGGAGATAACATTGTTCAAAACTTAACTCACTTTGATGGCACACACAAGTTCATTGAATACCTTCTTTGGTCGACTCAATTGGAAGAAAGATAGAAAGGGTTAATAGTTGGAGCTGTTATACCAAATCTACGGACTATCAAACATGCTTTAGAGGTAATGAAATCAGATTAGTTCCATTTTCTTTCAAACATAGACCTTGCCATTAGGTTTGTGGAGGAGGCTTATAGGGCTAATGCAAAATCTATTCATCATGATCTAAGTTGTGAGACACCTCTTGATTCTTACGATGGTAGTGGTGAAATATGGAATCCAAGTGACTATATAGGTATTCCATTGGAACAAGCAAGTGAATTTCATCTTGATTGCATGGTGAGGTATGCTCATCAATTTTCTTTCATACCACATACATATGATTTGACTATGTTTTTGATGGCACATAAAGGTGGGTTGGATAAAAGGTTACATAGATCACTCTAGTATGATGTCCTTCCATCTTTAGAAGATGAATTCAAATCTTGTAGATCTCCTTTTTTTCCACTATATGGTTGCATACAAGAATAAGAATCAAAGGCTTGGCTCATTTGGATTTCAATCGTTATTAGTGTGGCACAACGAAAGTCAGTAGGTATTGTGGATGGTGGACTTCCAATTTAGTTCTGGGATACAGGAATTCATTTGGTCGATAATGATTAACAACATTGTGACAGTGATTGGTCTATTTCATTTTTGGAATGTCTTGAGAGGAGATGTTGAGACTTATTCTATATGGTGGAATGAATTTTCTTTTATGATACATAGGATCTAGTTTGGCAGTGGATTTTTAGACTTTGTCTTCATTGAGATGCCTTTGTAGGGTATGATTCATGGTAGTGGGTTCAACCCTTTTAGAAACTTTAGCTTGGGATTCTAGGAGAGGAGATTGTTGTCTAGGCATGATGGTCAAACGATTATGATCAAAGTGGTGCAGTTTCAACATCATGGTTCCTTTCTGAGACTAACTTGGAACCCTAGGATTACATTATTTAACAGTACAACAATTGATAAGGATGAGAGAGCCAATTTTTACATTTAGGAGCTTACTCCTATGGTGCATTTGATTGGTTTCCTATAAGAGAAATTCTCTAAGGGGTTGACTGAGTTTTTGTTATATCTGATTTCTCTATTTATCAGTAGTATTCAAGAGGCCTCTTGTGTTAGTATCTTGTAGGATACAGCTTTGAGTAGAGGGTACTTCACATCTTCTAGGTTGGTTTGGGACCCTGGGATCATTCTCAATTTCAGTTTGGTTCAGCTCGTTGATCATAGGGTTGTGATGGCATTGCTTAAGGATAAACAATATTTGGGAAGGGAGGATTGTAATGTCCCCATTTTTGGGTTCTCTTGTTGTACAATTGGAGCTAAATTTTTGGGTTTGTGTCATCTTGATCAGAGGGGTAATTTGATGTTACCAATGAGCTCAGATGGTTTAGAGGAGTTATATGATGCTTTCAAATGTTATTTTCAACTTTCAATTTGGGTTCCAAGATTCTTGGAGGGAGTGACTATTTTTAGTAAGTCACCTAACCAAGTCCATTTATCATCTTTCATCATCAGGATCACTCTTGCACAGTTAGTTTTTGGTTTCAATGCATTTTGTTTGTTCTCGTAATTTGGAAGTAATATTAAGCTTTATTTAATTAATTTCACTAAGGTTTTTATTTTAATTAAAATATTTAAGGGGGCACATTAGTGTTATAGCTCATTAGAACCAGGATGAAAATCTTTAAATGTTGGGATGCTAAAAAGTGTCTTCCAATGCCCAAAAGTGTTTTAAAAAAAAAAATCACTTTTTGGAGTTAAAAGGTTTAATAAATTAATAAAGTGATTTTAAAAAGGAGCTTCTAAAAATTTTCCTGAAAATCTTATAAAAGGGGAATTGAGAGCTCATTTGGTATGTTGAAGTTTATTATCTCTTTGCCTGAAAACCCTTGTGGTTCTAGAGATTGGACTTGGTTCATCTTCACCTTCTTAAGGATGAAAACCCTCTTGGAGCTTCGGTGGTGAAAGATCTACCCTAGCTAATGTTTGTTGGAGATATCAATTAGGTATTTCACAGTGCATTCAAAGGTTTTGTTTTCTAATTTGTGAGTCTCTTTCAGAGAAAAATTTGTAGGTGATAGGAAATATTATTAAATATCTTGATTGGTAACCTTGCCTGGAAGAGATTGATGGTTTTGGTGATTTCATCATATTCTTATTTTGGAGCTTACACAACATAAGTCTTGGAATGGGACACCATTTATGATTCAAAAAATCTTCTTATGATAAGCGTGGGGATTATGTATTGCTAGTTGTGGGATTTGTGAATGGTGGCATGGTAACTCCTTGAAGACTATGAAACCTTTATTGTTGGATGTTGTACTCACACAGTGCTTAGCGTAATGGTTTTGGACAAAAAAAAGGTTTTTTGGGTATTGCAAAGTCTAATACACTAGTTGCCACCCTGCTAACAACAATATGAAGGTAATTGTGAGGTTGTAGGGGCGGGTGAGAAAAGATGGGGGGCCAAATTGTGGCCAAATTTTAAAAAAAAATTGATAGGCTATAACACAAGTGTGTTATGGCTTGGTGTGTCGAGCCTAATTAGGCTCAGCCACACCAAGCCTATTTCACGCTCACATTATGAGCTACTAAAACAAAAAAAAGGAAATCAAATTCATTTGTGTTGTGACTATTTTTTTGGTTGTCTACAGCCAAAAGCCCTTCTCTTGTGCACTCGCATTCTGGAGGAGATAATCTTGAAATTTTTTCATCAGTTTTTTGCTATTTCATCGCCAAGATGTCGCTACATCAATGGGGAGGTTGAAAAGGTAAGGATAGTTTTTTTTTTTGTGATTTTTTTAGTTTTAGGTTGTTTTTTATATTCATTTGTTGAATTTGTAGGAAATGACAATGATCCTGGAAACCCTCTTCAAAACCCTCTTGAAAATTCTCAACAACCATAGCAACAACAACATGAAAAAAATCAAGTTCAACAACCACAACAATCTCCTCCACCAATCCCTCAACATCCTCTTGGCACTCAACAAAATTTAATCGGTGAAATTGAAAACAATAAAAAATAAATTGAGTTAATCATGAGGTTGAATGATCTAGCAGGTTCAATCATGGAAAGAAGAGCACTTGAAAATTCACTTAAATAAATGTTGAAACATGTATATGCAATCAACAAACAATTAAGTGGTTGGAAAGATAGGAGGTAGGTGGCTAGGATAAATTATCACATAAAGATGTAAAAGATCTAAAAATTATAAAATTATATTTCTGCTCATTATTCACTGACCCATGCACAAATCAAAATCTTGGCCTCAATACGAAGAGGTTTCCTATCCATTGGTGCCACCACCAATGGATTAGGAATTTTTTTTGGGATAGGTGGTACATGGTTTTTTACTACCCACCATGCAAAAATTGTGAAGTCCCCAATTAAATTTTGATTACTATACTGTGAGTTCATCTTGAACAAAATCCCCAATTAAATTTTGGTATGAGGGACTTTTAGGGAAGAGGTGCGGGGTTGGCTCAAGATAGACCCAGTGCACAACAGGATCCTAGGCAGCAAGCAAGACAACCTCTCTCTAGGTCAGGTCATGAGCACATCGTTATCCCTTCCATCGCGATGGAGAGTGTTGAGGTAGACACTTTGTAGGCCATCATCTCTTTGACCTAGAGTGTCATCCAACATGTCATCCCTATACTACAGTGCCATCCAGGGGAGTCTTTGAGTGGTGGGTTTTGATCCCATTTGTGTTAGGCTTACAGGGCAACTTGTTCATATGACCCCACCAACACTTAGGACGCTGCTACACAGTATACGTCTGCAGCTATGGAGATGGCGAGTGCAACTGAAATTTTGAATGAGGCTTATGACATTGATACTTAGGTAAATGTTAGCATGTTCATTGAATTTAATTTATTAAATTTCAATTTTGAAATACAAGATTAACTAATTTCGTTTTATGATTTTAATAAAATTTCAAGGTCACAGTGTTGATATTGGATACACCGGCCCTACACTTGCTTATTACTCCACTACATCTATCGTTGAGGTATGTAACTAGGAAACAATTAAAAATTTATTATATGTTAATAACATTGTTATATGAATGGTATTCTAATATCTGATTTTGGTTGTTGAATAGGCTAATATTGGAGGTTTCGAGGGAACACCTCCCAGTGCCAATGGATTTAGACAAACCTACACATAGGTAATAGAATGTAGAGTTTAACAAATGAATTGTACTTAATAGATTTGTATAGTTTATATTCATATCATTTATTACATTGCATTGCACATCTTTCAAACTCAAAGCATTACTTCACATTCCATAATTAATAACTAGATGTTGATAGATGACAAAATTTTAACTACAATATAGTTGTTTAGAAAGTCAACATAAGCAGTGATGCAATTGCTTCACATAGCATAAGTAATAAGTAGGAGCAACTTCCAATTGCATTTTCTTGTCATGGCATTCCATGAGACCACTTTTTACTGAGGCATATTTTCAAACAATTCACTGCCTTGTCTATGCTATGGATGGTTGGAAGAAATATATGAAATAATAATAGTAAGCAATAGCATAGACAAGGAAATGAGTTGTTTGAAAAAATTCCTCAAATAAATGTGGTCTCATGGTGATGTCCATCACCATAAGACCCAATTTCTTTGAGGCATTTTTTCAAACAACTCACCGCCTTTTCTATGCTACCACATTTTCCATACATGTCTACCAAAGCATTTTATCAAATAGTTCATTCCCTTGTTGCTATGGCTAAAAGCCTAAAAAAGGTGCTTTCCAACAAACTATGTATGCATGGAAAAAATCTATCATAGTATAATAGTAAGTAATAGCATAGACAAGGAAATGAGTAGTTTGAAAAAATGCCTCAAAGAAATGTAGTCTCATGGTGATGGAATGCCATTCCATCACCATGAGACCACATTTCTTCGAGGAATTTTTCAAATAGCTCATTGCCTTTTCTATGCTACCACATTTTACATACATGTGTACCAAATTATTTTATCAAACTACTCACTTCCTTGTTGCTATGGCTAAAATCCTAAAATAGGTGCTTTCCAACAAACTATGGATGCTTGGAAAATCTATCAAAATCATAATAGTAAAGCAATATCATAGTCAAGGTAGTGAGTAGTATGAAAAAATTCCTTGAAGAAATGTGGTCTCATGGTGATGGAATGCCATTCCATCACCATGAGACCACATTTCTTTAAGGAATTTTTTCAAACAACTCACTGCTTGAAGAATAGAAACCAACCCTTTAGCCAAAATTCCCCTCCAAATTATTTTCAAGGTCCTCATCCTCATCCTCAATTTACCAATCCATGGAACCTTCCACCTTTTATTCCACTTGTTCATGTCCCCACCCCTCCCTCTTCATGTCATGATTTCCCTCCATCTCATAACCAAGACCACACTATACCATCCACCCCATCCCAACATAATACCATAGAGAAGGCAATGAATTGTTTGAAAAAATGCCTCAAATAAATGTGGTCTTATGGTGATGGAATGCCATGACCAATTTGTTTGTAATGGCATTCCATCACCATGACACCCCATTTCCTTGAGGTATTTTTTCAAACACCTCACTGCCTTATAGAGCTATGCTACCACAATTATCATACATATCTACAAAATCATTTTATCAAATGGTTCACCGCTTTGCTGCTATGGGTAAAAGCCTAAAAACAGGTGCTTTCGAACAAGCTATGGATAGGGAAAATAGTAAGCATGATAGTCATAAATATATAGTTTAATAAGTACTCAAAATTTTGTTCATTATATCATACATTATAAGCCATGACGTGGATTGCTATTGTAGTTTTCATGATTGAATAATTTTTTGTTTTAGTTTTAGATGTTGGAAGTAGATACACCTCTAAATGTTCATAGGGCAATGGATTTTTGTGTTTCATCTGCTATACACTCCTCGATGGCTCTCATGGAGGAGGTATGAGGCAGATTACTAAATTTCAATTTACATTCATTGTTATAGTTGTTAGTTAGTTAAAAATCAAACCATTATTGATTCATATTTTAATTTCCCTTTAGATGGTTACTACAGGGCTTCAGCATGCCACAACATGGCATGTGAATATTCCCCCCGAGGAGAGAGATCGTCTACTGGCGGTGTAGACATGTAAAATATATTGATTGATCCCATACACCTGATCCTGATTTATTAACACCAGTTTGTCCTGAATCATCTCCTTTACTAACCATTTAATTGAATAATCTTTATTTGAATAAATTCATCATATTTCATCTTTTAATTAAATAAATCAATTTTATCTGATTAAATCATTATCTCCTTTTAATCAAATAAATTACTTTGTTTAACTAGTCCTATTCTCCTCTTTTAATTAAATAATTCATTTTATTTAATTAAGTTATAAGGTCATCTCCTTTAAATTAAATAAACTAACCTTTATTTGATTTAAGTCTAACACCATCCCCTTTTAATTAAATAAATCCAACTTTATTTAATTAAGTCTAAATTCATTATTTCTCTCATCTTGATTTATTTAAATCCAAAAATCTAAGTCAAAATGTCAAATCAGCTAAATCTTCATCTAAGTTAATCAAATCATGATTAATCCTAACTCTATTCCATCAAAACCTCTAGATTTTGCAACTTGTGCAAGTAAATCAATTAAATTGATTTATAGATTCCTTAATTTTTCATTCAAAAAGGCATCAAGTGGGAATATTTTTCAAATTTGAATTCTCCCTCCCAAATGTCTTATCCTCCAACTTGGCATTTATTTCTCTTACAAGTCCTTTTTCTTGAGCCAAGTGGCATTAAATCCTCTTGAATATCTCCCTCCAACATGTCACTTCTTCAAATTTAAATATCCACCTAATAGCATTTATGTGCACATTCATCAAAATGTGCTCCACCTCTCTCCATTCACATGTTAACAAGTGGCATTTTTCTATTGGTTGATGTTTTGTACCACATTCATCCTTTTGGATCATTCCTCCATCCTTTTATCCTATAAATGGAGAGCTCTTTTACTAATTTTGGATCCATAACTTATGCAAAGTCATTATCTTCATGTTTTGAGCAATTTCATCCATTCTCATCCAAGTTTCATAGTTTTCATCAATTTCATAGCTAGGTTATGTTAAATTTTATCAAGGAGCATCATTGATCATCATCAAGCTTGCAAGGAATTGGGAAAGGGCTATTTTCCACATCAAAATAGCACCAATTCCCCCATGGGATTGAGAGTTTGAGCATTTGAATAACATTTAGTTTTCTTTCATTTGTGTTCTTTACTTTATTTGTTCTTCATGCTTCAAATGAATCTTATGGGTAATGATGGTTTTGATTTGCATAATTGACTAATATTGTGTTTGTTGTTTATTTTTTTGCAGGTCTAGATCCACCATTCACATTTTGGTCCTAGAAGGAGGGTGAACCTGAAGAAATTAACACATATTTTGACCAAAATTTTGCTATTTTTGAAATTTTGTGTGTCTACAGGAAAGAGTGATGTTGCTAGGGTCAAATTGTGCCGCTATCAGTCCAGCGATGCTATCAAACTTCAAACCGCAACGTTGAAATAATTTCCACTTAGCTCGAGTCAACCAAACTTCAAAGTGTGTCATTGGGTGAAATAATGACACAATTGCAATCTTTGTTTCTCCACAAAGCGCCACTGGTTTCACTAGAGCACCGTTGACCTACTTCAAACTACGTCGCCTTCATAGATTGCACCATTGGGGTGGGGTAAAAGTTAGCTTTCAAGTTTTTTCTAACATGTGCTTTTTCATTTTGATCCATTTGAACTTCTAATTTGTTTTGTGGCCCTATTTTATGTGGATTAACTAGTTTTTGTAGGTTGGAGTGATCAAAAGGGGAAGGAGGAAACAAAAGGAATTCTTCTTATGGCATCTTCATCCTATTGTATCAAGTGTTTTTAAACACTTTGGGGAGAAATTATAATCCCATTTCTAAGGAATTTGTCATCTTCAAGTTTAGGACTCAAAATAATCTTCATTTGGGCTTAAAAAGAACAATCAAAGGGATTAAAAAGAATTTTAGGAACTTACTAGAGTTTGTTTTGGATTCTAAAATTGAACAAGCAAATTTCACACTTCATCTTGGTGATTAAAAAGAATCCATTCTTTCTTTTGAGGTTAAAATGAACATGTGTATTTTGTGTTTTGTAATCTCTTTTACAAAGTAATATCATTTAAAAGGTGTATGCACTTCTCTCGCACTTCACGGTGATCTTGAGAATCAAAAGTCTTTTGGTGATATTAACTTGTATAAAATATTTCTTCCACACTTTAATTTAGAATCCTAAAATTGAACAAAGATTACTAGTGTGAATGGATTATATCACATGTGTTCTCGTTTTTTTCACATAAACAAAGATCGATCAAACTATGGATGTGCTTTCTATCTTTTGTTTACCCTTAGAGGGGTCTACCTAAGAAACACATCCAAAAGGAGAACTCGAAGGTGACTCCAACCAATTTTTCACTCAAGCCAGTATATAAAAGGATAAGACTAAACTATCAAGTCTAGTGGTTTGTAGGCTTTAGCCGTATAGTGTCTTTCAGAATGAGGTACTACCTTAAAAAGTATAAGAGCCCCTAGTAGGATTGATTAAATCCTTTAGTGGCTTGTTGGATGCTCACAAGGTGCCATGTCCCCGATCACCCTGACTAAGAACCAATTTGTCTAGAAGCCAAAAACCTTACTATTTGTTGGTGCAAGAATGGTCATTCTGAAGTTGTCATGCATTCTTGTGGTTCTTGGTAGAGATGAGAAGTATGTCATGGGAGTTTCATGGGTACTAAAGCTTGGTTGAACCATAGAAGTGAGTGTCGTGGAGGGGAGCCAGTGTGGTCAAGCTTTTAATCATTTTCCAAAAATAACCGCAACTAGATTTATCCAAGTGGGAATTCAACAAATATTGTCTCTTTCCATTCACAGGGTTGTGCATTATTTTGGAATCAAAACACTTTGCTTGGATCTAAAACATTGGAAAACAAACATTCAACCATGATCATCAAATTTCAAACCCTTTAGAGAAAGCAAATACCTTTGATAAAATTCAAGTGCTATTGCTTGCCCTAGGGATTCTATCCTTAGAGGCTTCTAAGCATTTGAATTTACTTCTCAATTTTCTCTCACTAAATTCAACATTAGGGAACTATTGCCTTAATTTCCTTGATTTCCACATAATGGACTTTGTGGGGTGAGAAGAAATTGGGACATTAGACATTTAGTTTGAAAACCTAATCAAGAAAGTGTTTGTGGTAAAAATGACTCATTAAGAAAAGATAAGAAACAATTGGACCCCACACATGTGCTCTTCCAAATGATTTCCTAAAAGATCAAAATCCGAAAACCAAAGTCCAAAGGTCTTAGTCAAAAATCTCGCAAGAAACGTCTGTCTATGCTTTATGAATTTAGAGAAAGATTGACATTCAACTTTTACAAACGTGCATCAAAGAAAAATCTAAATTTGTATTCATTTTACTATTTTCAAAATCCAAAACTTTTTCAAAGGTTTGAGTATCTCACATAGGAAGTATTAGCATGTTCTTCAACACCTAGGTCTAGTAAATAAAGTCTCTCTAAGTCTCTTAGGATCAAAATAAAAATACCTTCATTCATCCTCAAAAACCAAAATCAAAATCCACCTCACAAACAACTCTTGGAAATATTAAACAAATCCTTCATGCTAAACTTTGGGAAAATCCTTTGAAATCAAAATCAAAATCATCTTGTTTAACTAGGTGTGTGTAGATGAATCCTTCTTTACACACTTAGTTAAATTATCATCTTGTGGACAAGTTTACTCTAGGACAACATCCAACCTCTTAGAGTTTATAAGTTCATTATCCAAACCAAATCCAATCAAAATCAAATCAAACCAAATCAAAATCAAAGATTCCAAACCAAATCAAACATCAATCCAAAATTCCTAAAGTTTAGTATCTCCTTCAAGGTTGCCTAAGAGTTCAATCATTCACCAAATACCCATCTTTCATTATCCCATCATCATCCTTTGATCCTTAATATCTTAGACTTTCTTTTTTGTACCTATAGTTTAGATCAATCCAAGGAGTTAGAGGTTTACCTCCCACATTCCTGAAAATTGATCCTTATTTTATGGTCCAAACTAGATCTCAACGCAAGAAGAACATGGAAATGAACAAAGAAACATCCACTCCGAGTTACTTGAGTCAAACTGCACCCGAAATCAATCCCATTGGGTCTAGCAATCACATGCTCAATCTTCTTCCACTTCCACAAGATTCTCAAGAAGAAGGTGGCCAAGTGGAGGACATCACCAATAATGTTCTAGGGATGACTCAAGATGAAATCATTGAAATGGTCTAAAATTCCAAGACTCACAAAATTGTCAATGCCATGATGAAACTTAATCCCTCACAATACATGTTAGAATTGGAAAAAGAAGGGACTAAACTCCCTTCCGACTATGATGTGATCACTCTTGTGGAGAAACTTCTTGGGATTATGCCACCAGTCTCATTCACACCATCCTTTCAAAGCATCATTCAAACCATCCCACAAATCACATCATCCATTGCTCCAACTCAACCAATTGTCAACAAGGGGAGCTCATTACTTCATGCTCTTCAAACACACCCCCTTGTGAACAACCAAGACTTGGATTCCAACACCATCTTGGGTCAATCTGTTCCTCAAAATTCACTACACTCGTATGTTTCACTCACCTTTCATGACCCCAACGACTCATCCTCTTTTTACGCAACACTGGAATATCCTCTCAACACACAAGACTCTCTCCCCATGACCTCATAAGGAGAGGGTGGATTATTTGGACAAGGGGGAATCTTTGACCCCTCATCATCATCATCATCATTTTCCCAAGGGAACATGCCACCCATCTTCCCACCATTAACATCCAAGTCACTTTTGGGTTTAGGGTGACCCTCCTTACCAACCATCAATCAGAAAAATTAAAATAACCCCCGAGTCATAAATCAAACCATTGTACCAAATCCCCCCATCATGCCATTGATATTGCAACAACAGGTGGAAACCATCCAAACAACACAAGCAATCAACACATCATCTATGATACCTCAAAACGTGGTCTCCCAAGGACCTATCACATCAATCACACCATCTACCACACAAACCTCTATCATCAATCCAACAACACCCCTCATCACATCAACTCACACCATTGTGAATCTTCCACCACCACCACCAACAAGATCAAACATGGCCAACCAATATAGCATCACATTACAAGCAACTCAACAAGCCTATCAAAAGGAACTTCAATAATTCCAAGCTCAACAAGCACAACAAACCATGTAAGTTGCACAACAAGCTACTCAACAAGCGCAAGAACAACAATCCCCACAATTGGCACAACAAACTGCCCAATCTGCCCAAGTTGTACAAGCCACACAAGCTACATAGGCTTCTTAGGCTGCATAAGCAGCCCAACAAGCTCAAGAGTAGGTGAAAGCCCAATATCAAGCTTAGCAAGCACAAGCACAGGCACAATACCAAGTTTCCCAATAGCAAGCATATCAACGAGCCCTACAACAATACCAAGCATAAGAAGAATCTACCCAATTACTAGCCCAACAACAAGCATTGTTGGCACAAAAATGAATGCATGCATATCTACAAGCCTTGATTGCACAATAGAGCTTGCAACAAACTCCCATCAACATACCCAACACTCCACCCATCACTCAAACAATTCAAACACCTCAAAACACATTCGCTCCACCTCTTGATCTACAAAATGATGTGACAACACAAATCAAATTGTACTCACAACAAGTGCTAGATATCCAATTTGGGAAAACAATGTTCAAAAACACCAAGCAATTTGTGCCCCTATCCATTCGAAAGGAGTCTTGCAATGGTACCATTCTCAAAGGGGTTTGAAATCCCAAAATTCAACAAATATCCTGGGATGGGAAACCCTAAAGATCACATCAGGGAATTCTAGGTACATTGCATGGAGGTTGCATATGACGATACATATCTGATGCGCCTATTCCCTCAAATTTTGGCGGGGCCCACTATGGAATGGTTCTCTTGCCTTCCTCCTAGAATTAAAAAGTTCCAAGAAATTGTGGATGCATTCATAAAAAATTATGCATTCAACATTGGCATGGATGTTAGTCTAGAGGAACTATTTGTGCTCAAACAAGCTAAAGGGGAATCATTTGCTTCCTTTTTTAGACACAAAAAATATACAGATTGATATCACACTCGATCTTGATCTACTAACATTGCTTCATCCTAAATTATCCCTCTATTTAACCATTTAATTGAATAGCCTTATTTGATTAAAGTTATCATAATTCCCCTTTTAATTAAATAAATCCCTCGATTTAATTAAATCATTGTCTCTGTGTAATTAGCTAGGTCATTTGGGGCGGGGGGCCTAGCTCAATTGGCTAAAAGCATCCTATTGCAGGCAAGAGGTCATGAGGTCTAGTCTCCCCCCAAACCTGTGGTACCGGAGGGCGTGTTGCACCAGCGTTGTCGGTCACGTGAAAAAGTTTTACCAGGCGCAGTGCAGTTTATAAGGGGATGGATACCCGATCGATTCCTGCAGTCTAAAAATAAAAAAATAAAAAAATTAGCTAGGTCATTTCATCTTCCTATCTTTGTTTACTTAAATAATCCATATTATTTGATTAAATCTCTAAATTTCATCTAATTAAATTAAATAAATCAAACATTTATCTAATTTAATCTAACATCACCCCCTTTGGTTAAATAAATCAAAAATATTTATTTAACTAAGTCTAAATCAAAATAGTCAAATCAACTAACATCATTTAAATTAATCAAATCATGATTAATGTTAATCCTAATCACTCAAATCCTCTAGATTTTGCAACTTGCACATGAAAATCAATTTAATTGATTTATAAATCATCTATTTTCATTCAAAAAAAGCATCCAGGTGGGAATATTCTTCAAATTTGAAATCTCCCCCCAAATAGACATGTACATCCAACAAAGCATTTAAAATATCTTACATGTCCTTGTGCATTGAGCCAAGTGGCATTTAACTCCTCTTTCATCCCCCGTAAACATGTCACTTCTTCAAATTCAAATTTCAAACTTGCACATTGATCAAAATGTGCTCATCCTTCATTCTCTCACATGTTGACAAGTGGCATCATGTCATTGGCTTATCTTTTATCCCACATTCATCCTATCTTTCAATTTTCAACTCTTTCTTTCTATAAATAGAGAGCTCATCCTTCATTTCTATCATCCACAACTTGAGCAAAGTTATTATACTTCAATTTCATCTTAGAGCTTTAGCATTTGCATCAAATTCATCAATTGTAGCTAGGTTATTGCAGGTTTTCTCCATGGAAGGAATTTGAAGCAATTACCAAGTGGATCACCATCACCATTCATCATCAAAGTTTTCTTAGGAGTTGGGAAAGGGTCAATTTCCACATCAAATTGGCACCAACTCCCCCATAGGATCAAGAATTTACATTTCTTTCATAGGATTTAATCTCTTTTATTGATTTCTCATTGTATTGCTTTCATTTTCCTATTTTGAGCATTGATAAATGGATTGTATGGGGAATCTTTATTCTAACTTGCATTATGCTCTAATTATGTGTTCATTTGTTGTGTTCTTGTAGGTGTAGGATCTAGGTTCACACCTTTTACAATGATGTAAATCCATGGCCAATAGGAGAAAATGGGCCATGCCAGAGGAACAACAAATCTACACCATCATTTCCAATCTCGAGAAAACCTCGTCATTCCACCTAAAGATGCAATGTATCACCACATACGACCATTTTATCCCCAAGGCACTCAACATCGAAAGATCCCTTATTGCACAAGGGGGACACCCACATATCAAGAATATCAAGATATTCACACATCCACCAGTTACAATGAGAAACCTCACACATGGGCGAAGAACAAAAACATCACTAATGATGCTGTGGTTGATGCCAAGGTCATAATCAGTGCTCCAAAACAAAACGCACAAACATACCAACAACCACAAAACAACAATTGAAACAATACCCAAGCTAATGCAATATCACAACAACCACCCAACAATCAAGTCAACAATCTGAATAATCAAGGGGGACCACCCCTGAAAAACAAATATCCCCCCAAGTGAAAATACACTACCCTTGGGGAATCAATTGAATCAGTCATGAAGAAGTTGGTAAACAAGAATCTCAACAAAATTCCCATTTATGATAATTACCAAGAACCCCAAGTAAAACCACCATGGTACAATGAAAACCACCTTTTTGGTTTTCATAAGATCAAGGGGCACATAATAGCCAGTTGCATGAGGCTGAAAAATCTGATCCAAGACCTCATAGATGGAGAGATCATAAACGTTGAAAAACTAGTTAGAAATCAAGACCTTAAAATATACACAAATCCAATGTCGGATCATAACAAAGGGAACAACCATGGGAAGAACAAGTATGCCAATGTGAACCATGTATATGATCATGTTTTTGCATCCCTAGATGAATGGATTACTGTTGTTAACATCAAGGGAGCCAAAGTTGATTGTGGATTCACCACATGTGGTGGAAAATTTACCATTGTAGGATCATCCCAACCACCTAGAACATCCACCTAAAAGCTGAAATTCATTCCCAATGGCTACAATGTCTTGGACCAGCTGAAAAGAACCCTCGCTCAAATATCCATCATGGAGTTGTTGAAGATCTAGCCTACACATAGAAAAATCCTAGAGGAAGCATTGGCTTCATCCACTGTCTCTGGTGTGGATCTTGATGCTGACCAGTTTCAAGCTATGTTCGGACACATCACCACCCCAAATCTCCTAACATTTTCTAATCAATACTTTCCCACCCAACCATCTCATAATTGCGCACTCCATCTTGAAGTCCTGGTTCATAAAAACAAAGTCAAAAGTGTCTTGGTGGATGGGGTGTAGGTCTAAATATTTGTTCCCACAAACTAATAAAGAATCTAGGATTCTCTAAGGATTCCATTGAAAAGGGTAAAGGTATCACAATCAGAGCATATGATGATCAAGAAATAGTGTCTCAAGGCACTATTCAACTCCCTATTCAAGTAGGGCCAACCATCATGGAAACCACATGCCAAGTCCTTGACCTTGATTTACCTTATAATATTCTCTTGGGGCATCCATGGATCCATGGGATGCAAGTTGTCACTTCCACCTTCCATCAGTGCATCAAATTTCCATATCAAAATCAAGAGGTCATAGTCCATGGTGACCCTGAGCCCTTTTATTACTACAAGAACCTAGAAGAAAAGTACTATAAAATCCATCAAGTCCCAGAGAATGATGAAGGCCCTTCAACCCCATATGTAGACCCACCTAATTTAGCCTCCACTTCTGAGACAAAGACACTCGCCATTCCTGATATCTCTAAAATCAAGGTCATTATCCAAGAAAATGGGTGTAGGGATTATAGAATGAAGAAAAGTGCTTTCATAATAGGAGAGTTACCTCAATCTCCTAGGTCTCACAAGCAACCCCAACTAGCTGAAACATCATCCCAAACCTTCAAAGCAGACCCCTCCCAATTTAGATGTTAGGGAGATCTAAGTCGAGAAGTCATAGATGAAAAAGACATATCAAGCTTGTTGTACCAAGATGAAAGGCCTATGATTGATCTTCCCATGGATGAAATGCTGTCACCTAGAAATGCACCCTATGCAAATTTTACAAAAACCGAGCTTTCTAGAGCAACATGGGATCATTTCAAGGCTGTGGGTCACCTATAGTTGAAATGAACCTCCAGAGAAGGTCGGCTTCCTTTGGGTATCACCTAAACTATTGATCAATGTGAGGTAAAAGGAGAAGGAGTGCATACAAAATGAAACTATAATGAACTATTCCTATGGTGATACACCGAGTTGATAAGAAATCAGGGAATGAAAACAAGATGCAACCACACTGAGGAAACTAGACTGCAGTTGTTTTACTTACTCAACATAACCCCATTAGACTTATGCATCACTCTTGACCGGTTTGATCTACATACATATCTCAAGAAGGAAGAAACAAACTTCACAACTTTGTGGTATGAATACAGATTTAGAAAAACACTATTAAAGAAATACATACATAGCTAACATACAGAAATGAGAGTGGTAAGAGCATTAGTACTTGTTTTCAAGGTGAACTTTGTTTTGCATTCCATATTTCAGTTGAGTTACAAAACATACATTTAGTCGAGAAAGGATTGACAAAAATCACTAACTCTTCAGAGTGTATAATCTGAACTATTTACAAAAAGGTAAAAAATGCCTTATATATTAGACTGTGTCGGCCCCTTAGGGCTTACAAAATATTAGTCCTCGGAAAAGATATCTCCTCAGATATTTTCAACTAAATTTAATGTAGAACCTTGTGTGTCCATGACAATGAAGAGTCATCCCCAAAGAAGCCTTCTTCAAATATTTAGCAACTACCGCACTCATTCTGATCCTAGCATCGTATCCTGTTCGAACCACTTCGGCTGAACGCTTTGAATGCCCTGAGCTCACTACAGATACGTGTTGCATTCATCCTATTAACATTCTTCATTCTAATCAGACTACCATGGCTCGCCTCAGCTCCTCCTGGTTGGTCGAGTATATTCCACGCGGACTCTGTGGGTAGTCAAAACTCTTTTGAAAAGAATCGCATCTCGGCGAGACACTGAAAGTGTCTCACTGATGTGATTATGTCCTCTAAATCTGTCGGCATAGCGTGTGACAGTCGATGAGAGTTCTATCGAGATCACAAATTCATACCGATGTTACTGAAGCCATCGATAAGACACCATTTATCACCAAGAGGTCGCAGCGAGCTTAACAAGTCACGTCGAGATCCCTTTCTATCGCTGAGACCACCCTCATTCGGGAAGACATCCTACCAAAAGCCACACCTCCTTTCTGAGTATCCCTGAACACAATATTCTTTTTGGCATGACTCCCATTGGTCGGGAAGACATCATGGCGATGTCCACCGATCATACCAATTCCTGGTCTGTCGCTGAGACCATATGATGTCAGTAAGACATCACTCCAAAAGTCAGGCACTACATCTATGAAATTAATGTCGGGGAAACCTTTGTCGATGTCTCCAGAAGTCATCCCGCTGAGCTCCTTTCCTTCTGTCGGCCAGACATCCCTATTCGCTGAGATATCCTACCAAATTCCTTTTGCTTCGACAAACTCTTCATTTCGGGAAGACTCTTGGCGAGACCCTTTGTTGTTGGTGAGGCCACTTGCCAAATTGATTTTGTCTTGGCGAAGGCCCGCCTTCCTACGCTCAATAGTCGAGGAGACTTATTAGGTCGGAAAGACTCATCCCGAACTCCTCATGTTATACCGAGGGCATCCCCTATTGGTAGGACATCAACACTCAGCCAGACTTATGTCGAACGATCCCGCTCTCCCCGAACGCCTTCATCCTTTGGTGAGACATTGTCCTATTGGCCAGACCTCCTAGATCTGAAAAACCTCACCACAACCTCAAAATGTTACATCAAAGACATCCCCGGGGTCAATAGTACATCCACGGGTCGCTGAGACCTTATGCCAAAGGCTAAATCCTTCGGTGAGTTCCTTTCTTTCTGTCGGCAAGACACTGCTATTTCGGTAAGACCTCTCGTCGAGCCTTAAATCTTTGGGCGAGCCCATCTTATTATTGGAAAGACCCCATCTTTTCGGGAAGACATCTAGCCAAAGAGGAAGTTTCATTCTAAAAACTCCCCGGTGAAACACTGTCAGCATAACCCTTTGTTGTTGATGAGACATCATGCTGACTTGACTTTCCTTGGGCGAGACCCCTGGCCTTCGGCGAGACATTCTTGATCGTCGGGACATCATTGTGAAGGCTTCA
This sequence comes from Sequoia sempervirens, assembly GCA_007258455.2. NCBI lineage: Eukaryota > Viridiplantae > Streptophyta > Pinopsida > Cupressales > Cupressaceae > Sequoia > Sequoia sempervirens. The sequence continues at coordinate 69,908 of VDFB02320998.1, read as the reverse complement.
ACTCTTGGCGAGGCCTCCCTTTTATCTTTAGTGTGACCTTCATCCTTCGGAAAGACATTTTGCCGAAGGATATATCCTTTGCCGAGACCCGTGCTTGTCGCCGAGATATCTCAGCAAACTCCTCTTGAGTCGACAAGACATACCTAGGTCACCGAGACTTTATAGCAACCTTTTTGTTACAACGAAGGCCCCCTTTTGTTGCCAATACCCCCTCCATTCACCAAGACATCATAGCGAACCTAATCTCCTGCGCCGAGAGCCTTTAGAGTCGGGGAGACCTTTTGACTTCGGCGAGACCCTACAGCGAAGCTTGCCTGCTTTGTCGATGCCGCCTCCTTTCGGTGAGACTTCAAGAAGTCACTTAGACTTTATGGTGAAGGCTTTATCCTTCACCAATATACATAACCTTTTGTTGCTAGGATGATTATCGATGTCTTGCCGATAGGAACCTGCAGGTGAATTCCACTCGCCGTGACATTCCTGGGGTCTTGCCGATTTCTCCTTAGAGAATTTTCATGTCGAACCTAAACAAGGAAGGCTTCCAAATTGAGTTCCCTGTAACCTAGCATCAGATTCATGACTTTTTCCCTTGTGCGAATGCTCCATTTGGCCTCTCGAAGATCTATCACATGATTATCCTGCCTGATTGAGCCTACAAGTGAAAATTGGGCAACATGAAAGTAGCAAAGGACTGCAAATGATACTTGGTATGGGCTATAACAGAAACAAGAAACTTGGAATGAATGGAAATGGTCTTCTAGTACCTCTCATTCCAGAGAAGCGTATGAGAAATCTTGGCCTCAATTATACCCCTCTGAAGGTAACTATACTTGGAAAAGGTGCCCCGATTATAAAGGTCAAAAATCCCCCTCATTTATCAGCATTTTCCCTTCAGTTACCAGTATCCACAGGTCGAGTCATAGATAACTTTACCTTTGACATAACTGATGTGTGTAGTGATGAAGATCCCATAACTGATTTACCCATACTGTTTGAGGATTCCTATCTTCTCATGGTTAGTACCCTATCTTTTGAGTCAAACAACCAAACCCATGAGATAACCTTATACTATTCCCATCTCATTGATTACGACCAATGAGGACCACCAATTTTGGACACATTCAAAAATGGTGAGGTGCTCTTGAAATTCATGGGATTGCGGGATACTATACCCTGTTGAGACCACAAAGTTGGGTTCGACATCATACTAGACACACATGCCTATTACAAGGAAACAATTGAATCCTTCAGTTGCAAAAGTGAAAATTTAAGAATAATCTCTATGTCTTTGAGTGAAAACCACAATGTGGCACTCTTTGACCCAAAAACAATAAAAATAAAGGATGCATCCAATGGTGAAAACCTCTCTAAGATTCCAGAGGATGAAGGATTCAATCTTCCTCTTAGATCAATTCATCAGGAGAAGTCAACAGCCTTAGCAAAGAGGTGTAATCCAATCAACTTGGGAATAGAGGAAATGCCACGTATCACCTTCTATGCAGAATCACTTCTGATAGAAGAATAAGAACTCTTAGTAGAATTCCTAAAAGAAAGAAAGATAAACTTTGCATGGACCTATGCCAACATGCTTGGGCTTGATCCAGAAGTTGTGGTTCACCACCTAGTTGTATATCCCGAAGCAAAGCCAGTGAAACAAAATCTAAGAAAAATGCATCCCTGGATAGCATTGTTGGTTAAAATGGAATTACAGAAGCTCTTGGATGCAGGATTCATATGACCAATTGATTATCCAGAGTGGGTCACAAATCTTGTACCTATCTCAAAGCCCACTAGGATAATCTGCATCTACATTGACTTCATAGATTTGAATAAAGCATGTCCAAAGGATGATTTACCTCTCCCAAACATTGACATGATTGTGGATATGATGAAAAGACATGAGATGTTATCATTAATGGATGGATTCTCAGGTTATAACTAGATCATGATAGCTAAGGAGGACCAACATAAAATGGCCTTCACTTGTCCATGGGGGACATATTGCTAGAATATGATGCCATTGAGGTTAAAAAATGTGGGATCCACCTATCAAAGGGCCATGACACTAATATTTCATGATATGATCCATAAAAATGTGGAATATTATATGGATGACATATTGGCCAAATCAAAAAATTGTTGGGATCACATAATAGCTCTAAGCTCCATCTTTGACAGGCTAGAAAAGTACAAGGTCTGAATCAATCCAAAAAAGTGTCTTCAGGGTACAATTAGGCAAGCTCCTAGGGTACATTGTATCCATGAGAGGAATCGAGGTAGACCCTGCCAAATTCAAAACAATCTTCAAAATGGAGGCACCGAAAACATCAAAATAGCTAAGAGGCCTACAAGGAAAACTCCAATCCATTCGTCGATTTATAGCACAACTAGCAGACAAGGATATCCCATATTCTCATCTACTCCACAAGGAGGTGGCATACAAATGGGATGAGAAATGTGATCAGGCCTTCAACATGATCAAGGAGTACTTATTCACACCACCAATTCCCATGCCGCCAATTCCAGGCAAACCCTTGATCTTGTACATATCAACAACAACAACAACAACAACAACTCTTGGCACTCTCCTAGCCCAACATGATGAAAAGGGGAAAGAGATAGCCATTTATTACATCAGCAGAACTATGGTGGGGCATGAACTAAATTACACATCCATTGAGAAATTTTGCTTAGCAGTTGTGTTTGTCACACAAAATTTCAACATTACATGCTAGAACATCAGATAAAGCTCATTACAAAGATAGAATCTCTCAAGTATTTTCTTTCTAAAGAAACACTCACAGGGCGAACAACTAAATGGGTTATGATCCTAACATAGCATGCCATTGAGTATGTGGAGCACAAGGCTATTAAAGGACAAGCAATTGCAAATCAACTGGCAGAGGCACTGATATATTCAGAAAACCCACTTGTATCAGAGTTTCCTGATGAGTCCATCTTTAACCTAAATGTGGCAGATCATTGGAAAATGTACTTTGATGGATCATATACACAACACGGATTAGAAGATGGAATCTTCTTCGTCACTCCACAAGGGGATTGCATACCTAAATCATACAAGATGTCATTTCCTTGCACAAATAACATTGCAAAATATGAGGCTCTTGCCATAGGTTTGAGAATTACAATACAATGGCAGATCATGGCACTCAAGGTCTATGAAGATTCGTAGCTTATCATCAACCAAGTAAACAATGAATATCAAATGAAGGATGAAAAGTTGACCCCCTACAAGAAACTGGTGGAAAGCCTCCAAGAGTTGTTCATTGATATCACATTTGAGCAGATACGTAGAGTAAATAATAGAGCAGCAGATGCTATGGCTACAATCGGATCTCTATTAGATATCCCATGCAACATCCCAAAGCAAGAATTCCTCATAGAACAGCTTCTCATACCTGCATTCAAGGTACTAGAGTCTAAATTTGTGTGTGAAATCATTGGTCCTGGTGATCCCTGGTATCATGATATATACACCTACTTGAGAATAGGAGTCCTCCTTGTTGATATAACCCTAAACCTTAAAAGAGCATTTGTCAAAAATTCATCCTGTTTTGTTATTCTAGGAGATAACCTATACCATAGGAGCATTGAAGGAACCCTTTTACGATGCCTAAATGTTGAGGAAGCTTTGACCGCTTTAATCGAGGTACACAATGAGATTTTTAGTTCACATTCGAGTGGTATGACCTTGGCTAAGAAATTATTGAGGACTGGGTACTATTAGCCTACAATGGAGAGGGAAGCTCATGATTATGTCTAAAGGTGTTTGCAGTGTCAACAACATGGGGACCTTATCCATGCATCAGCTCAGGAGCTCCACCCGATCATTACATCTTAGCCCTTTTCATAATTGGGGCTCGATCTCGTCAACAAAATCATCCCCACCTCATCCAGTGGACATAAGTTCATCATCACCGCCATGAAGTACTTCACAAAGTGGGTAGAGGCCATTCCCATGACCTATATCATAAGAAAGCAGATATCCAAGTTCATCTTGAACTACCTAATTTTCTGCTATGATGTCCCTCAATCCATTATCTTAGATAATGGGACACCTTTCAAAAACCAAGATGTTTAAGACCTAGATGCCAAAAGTTCAATAGCCAACATTACTTTTCCACTCCATACTACCCCCAGGGAAATGGCCAAGCAGAAGCTACCAATAAGACCATCCTAAAAATCCTCAAGAAAATAGTCAATGACGTTGGTTGTGACTGGCACCTGCAACTGAATCCCACCTTATGGGCCTACCGAATGAGTATCTGCACACCAATAGGTGCCACCCCATTCTCCCTAGTCTATGGATCAGAAGCCATACTCCCCATTGAGATCAATCTCCCATCCTTGAGGATATCATTGTAGAATCTCATTATAGATGAAGAATATTAAGTATCATGATTGAAGGAGCTGGAATTACTGGATGAGCAATGCATGGATGCCTTAAACGATTTTTAGGTCTATCAAAATCATCTCAAGCGGAGCTACAACAAGAAGATCAGGAGCTGGACCTTTCAAGTAGGATATCTTGTACCAAAGGAGAATTAGAAAAATGTTCCAAATCCAAATAGTAAGGGCAAGTTTGAACCCAATTGGTTGAAACCCTTCATCATCACAACAAGCTACAAGTCAAGGGCATATCAGCCATAAACACCTGAAGGGGAACCTCTGCAGGATCCCATGAATAGATCCCATCTCATAAAGTTTTATGCCTAATATTTCAAGATGTAAAACCAAAAATCTAAAAAATATATATATAAAAATCCAAAAAAAAATCAAAAATCAAAAAAGGATTAAAAACAGTAAAGAAAAAAATTGTCCACTAGTGAAAACCACTTCAATGGCACTTTGGGCAAGTACCTTGGTGAAAACCTAGAAAGTAGGTGCCTTGTGTATATAAGCACTCTCCATCCATCATGATTTCTACGGCTTGTTTTGCATCATCCATCTATCACTCTTCCATATCTCCATCCATCACCCGTCTGCGTCTTCATCATAGCTTGGTCCTGTGTTCACATCATGATCCCTCCAAGTACTACTCGGCCCATGCCCAAGGTCAGTTTTTCCTTCCTATATCAGATCGGATTTGTGTATATTTTTGAAGTCTTCCCAAAATTAGAAAATCCAAAAACATCAAAACATCTAGAAAATCCAAAACACTCAGAAAAATCCAAAAATGATCAAAACATGTCAAAAAGTAAGTTAAAAAGACAAAAAAAGAGTTTTCTTATCGAACTACGGGTCTCTGAGCTCTGAACGTAGGCAAGGTTGATATTGGATCATCCCCCAAGACACTTAGGTCAGTCCTTTAGGAGTCTATCATAATAAACTAGCAATTCATTGGTTCATATTTCATCAATAATCAAGTTAATGTCAGTCAAACTACGTAGTCTCTGCATGTATAACATAGGCAAGGCTAATCTTTGATCAGCCCTTGAGGCCCTTAGGATAGGTCTTTAGGTTAGGTTCTTGGTCAAAATCTCAAAAACCCCAAAACATTGGAAAATGTGAAAATCAAAACATTTGTAAAACATCTTGAAAATACCAAAAACAACCTCAAAACATTTCAAAACATCAAAAAAATCCAAATATTTGAAAAGAAAAAATCCATCCATCCCATCTCACTTTCACTCGCAATAAAATTTAAATTATAATAACAAATCATCATCATCCTCAACCTTTGGTGAAACAATCGAAAACGAGTCTAGTAGGTTAAAAGTGAAAATTTAAGTGTCAAGGTCTCAAGTCTAGGTCAGTAAGTAAACAAGTTGGTCAACTCTTGGTACTAATAGCCTATCATCTAGTCAATCCCAAATCATCTGATAACATCATATCCTAGGATGCATCCTTCCTACAATGGACATCAACATCAAGCATCACCGTAGTTTAGTCTTGGCTAGCAGTATGAAGAAAATTAACTTGTTTGTTTACTGGGTCTTTGTCTTTTGACTTATCTTATTTCACTCATTCTAATGACCTCTCACTGATGTCCAAACAAAGGGATTTAGAGAAATGAATGGGGCAATGATAATTATCTTTTTCTCTATTGTGCTTGTTGGATGTTCTTGTAATATAACCTTTGTCAGGCCTACTTTGTTTGGTCTATAGGGAGGATGTTTTAGGTGTCTTGTTGACCACATAGGAAGGCTTTCCTTTCTATTTTTTGGTACGAGATGTTTGAAATATCGACACTACATTCTAAATAAGGTTTCATATGTCAGGTGTGAACAAGAATTCTCCTATCTAATTGTCAATCCAAATTCCATCACACTAGGTACAACACCATCATGGTTCTCTATACCTTGATGCATTGTGCCTACATGTGTTATCAAACATAAGGTAAATAGCCTTTTTTTTAAATCCCAATTCTTGATAAGTGAAACATCATCATCATCATTATCATCATCTCTAATAAATTCTTTTGGATCATGGACTTGTTGGAGCTTCTTGTCTTCATCTCATTTCTTCTTTTGACTTTTCACACTAACATGGTACCATGACAATTAATCAAAAACACCACTAATGCATCCATCCTACATCCACAAACCGTCAACATGTTGCATATCATATCATATCACATAGGAAACACTGATCATCTCACATACATTGCATTTCATCATTGCATAATATAGATTGGTTATTCTAAGCATCTCATAAACCATACATGTGCATCCATTGCATAATCATAAAAGCATCATCATATGCATCCACATATCCATCATCATACCATACACGAAAAAGGTACTGAAAAATAAAAGGAATATGTTGTAACATCCCATACATCTCATCACATAACATGTATCATCATCCATTAAGGGCATAATATAGATTGCTAGTCTAAGCATATTAAAATCATTTTGCATATCATAACATTTGCATCCATATCATCTATACATCATCACAAAAAGTGCATAGAAAGGATGTTGAAAAAGAAATGCATCCATCCATCCATAAGCATTTGCATACTCATAACATTGCATCACATAATATAGAACCATACATACATGCATCACATAAAATAGAGTCGCATCACATATAGAACATCTCATATAGGAAAGTAAATACATCCATCCATCATGCATAAATAAAATAAGACACATCTCATAATTGAATCAATCATATCATATATATCAATAAGGTAACTTTCATGGTACAAATCAAGATCAAATTTGTGTATCAATCAATGTATACAAATTCCCACAAGGCTATCAAAAATGAAGCCCATGAATCTCAAAAAAGAATAGTGTCATTGATCAAAAATGTGTGAGCTAGCCCTGATGGCTGCTTCCCTCACCCGCTTGCCTCTCAGGCTGATCCTGCCTGTATTCGGTCTGCTGGGAGAATTCTAGCACTCGATCCACTAGAGGCACTACCTGTCGATAATGAATTCTATAGTACTCAGCCTCTCTAATGGCCTCACGGTACATCCACGTGGGTATTGTCTTGCCCTGTGTTGTAGAATCCATGCTCTCTAACTACTATCGTCTTCCCACCTCCTATGCTAATTGTGGCTCAGTAGCATGTCTCTGCTGCCTCTCCTAATCTCACTCTACTATGAGGGCCTGGACCTATTTTTGGGCCTATTTCCTCTCTGTTGTTAGTGTTTGTACCTAGGCCTACATTTTTTGAATCAACGCATCCCTCTAACAAGGCTGGGATGGTGGCGGTAGTGGTGGCAGTGGCTAATCTCTCTATGGGGTCTATTGGTCCCTCATAGGTAGCTACTGATCCTTAGGGGCATCCCTCAAGTGGTGTCTATCTCCCTAGTCTCTCTGCCCTGTCTGGTGGGGAGGTGGTCCTCCTCCTCTGTCTTCGTCTTTGTCTCCTCCTCAGCCCTGACCCCACCTTGTTGTCTGCCCTCAGGGTCTCTGGCGTGGTAAAACTGTCCCTGGCACTATTGATAAGACTATTGGCTTGAACCAATCAATGTAGGTATGTGTAGTCCTAGGGTCTTCCTTCCCCTGATCATAGGCCCATGGCCTCACTACTAGTTGTCTAAATGAATTGACTACATCCTCTCTAGGATCATCCGACCCCATGTCATCTCTTGGGTAGTCCTCTCAAAAATGGCCACATACTGATTGTCTAGCCTATCCTGGACGCCACTGAACTGCCTTGCTACTCAATCGGGCAAGTAGTGCTCAATCATAGTGTGTTATTGTCCCTACATAATTTTGTCCTTCTTGGCATAAAAGAGCTATTGTACATCATCATACCATGCCGACATCCCTAGCCTAAGGTCTCCATGTAAATGTGGTCATTTCATTGATAACCCTTCGCTAGTGAGGGATGCCAGCCTGTTCCATGTGCGTGAATGTTAGACCGCCCATGTATCACCATACTGCTAGGTCGTCAGGCTCCACGTCGACCACTATGACCCATGGGCAAAGCATGACAATGTGCTCCCAGGCCCAGATATGCAAAAGTGTAACCCTAGCTCCAAGGGCTCTGCTATCACAATATGTGAACTCATGTAAATCATGGTAAAGCAAGGCCAACATCATTGGTCCCCACAAAAAGTAGCACCTCTTGAAGAGCATTCACTCCCAACCTAGACCCCATCCTAGACTAAAATACCTGCCCTATTGATCTAGAGATACAAGTCCTAAAATAATGGTTGCCACAATTAGTTGAAATGTCGACACCTGACCTCTGTAGTGCTCAATATCAATCTAACCCTCGGTAAAGACAATATCATCCATCCCCATGATGTCATAGCATGTATTTGTGTTGACGTTCATGTCATATATAACCCTCTTGCCATGGATGGGTAATCATAAAATCCGCCAAATGTCCTCCAGTGTGATGGTCTCCTCACCAATGCAAAGATGAAAGGATGATGTCTCACTGTGTCATCACTCAGTTAGTGCAGTCATCATGGCTAGGCAGGTCCTAATGGCAGGTGCATACACAATGTACCATAGTCCAATCACTCCAAGGTGCTCCTATAACAACTCATATAATCCAGTCAATCTACTAAGTGCTGGGGATCGATGCTTGCATGAGTGTACAGGATCTCTATCCTCTTGCACCAATAAAGTCACAGTGTCAAGTTTCATAAAAAAAATATGGATCTCGTTTGAAGTTTCCGCAACTAAAATAGAAAAGGTGTCACTATTTGCAAAGATGTCAATGTTTGGAAACTCTGAACTATGTCGTTGGAAGCCCCAAATTGAAAATTGAATTGCAGCATCATTATTTGATTGGGCATTTGTTTGACCCAAAAACCCTAGTGACCTAACTGGACCACGACGGAAAATTTTGCACATGTGTCACCAATAGGAATTTTTAACCCTAAGTCCTCAATTGTGACGCAGCGTCACAGATCACAAAGGCGATGTAGTTTGAGGCAAAACAACACTGATTCTACCCTTTCAACGATGCTAAACAGCACCGATGGACAAGTTTTACTTTTAAACCCTATTAAATGTGCACAAAAATTGAAAACACAAGTTGGGTTAGGGTCACATATCGGTGGTCCTGTGCTTGGAAGTCATTGGTAGACTAGCACTCACTCGAAAATGTGTCGGGGAAGCATTCTTTGTGCCATCTTGCACGAAGGTCAGAGCTCAGAAGCAAGAAATTCTAAAGGCAAAGTGTGCAAATGAATTGAAAGTGACCCTTTAAGGGATATTTAAGCATGACAATTAGAGTTTTTTACCCTATTTTGTCGTCAACCTAGGTTTTTATGCCCCCAACCCCCTTTTTTCCCAACCAAAGCTTGTTTCAAATATTTTTCTCATGTTTTGGCATGTTTTTGGCATCCTAGAGCCTTTTTGGACCCATCAAGAAGCTTGTCCCCCTTTTTCAAGAAATCACCCGAAAATCCAAATTTTCCTCTGATCTCTCGAGGGGGCAATATACTAGCACAATTCTTCCATTGGGGCAGTAGTGGGGCATCTGGAAAAATTGATTTTTTTTTTAAATTTTGATCTTAGCAAGTTTATTCTTTGAACCAATGCAACAAGTACATTTCTTCAAAGAGGGGAAAAATGTAGACATGTAAAATATACTAATTGATCCCATACACCTAATCCTGATTTACTAACACCAGTTCATCCTAAATCATCTCCTTTACTAATCATGTGATTGAATAATATTTATTTGATTAAATTCATCAAATTTCATCTTTTAATTAAATGAATCAATTTTATTTGATTAAATCATTATCTCCTATTAAATAAATAAATTATTTTGTTTAATTAATCCTATTCTCCTCCTTTAATTAAATAATTCATTTTATTTAATTAAGTTATAAGGTCATCTCCTTTAAATTAAATAAACTAACCTTTATTTTATTTAAGTTTAACACCATCCCCTTTTAATTAAATAAATCCAACTTTATTTAATTAAGTCTAAATTCATTATTCCTCTCATCTTGATTTATTTAAATCCAAAAATCTAAGTCAAAATGTCAAATCAGTTAAATCTTCATCTAAGTTAATCAAATCATGATTAATCCTAACTCTAATCCATCAAATCCTCTAGATTTTGCAACTTGTGCAAGTAAATCAATTAAATTGATTTATAAATTCCTCCATTTTTCATTCAAAAAGGCATCAAGTAGGAATATTCTTCAAATTTGAATTCTCCCTCCCAAATGTCTTATCCTCCAACTTGGAATTTATTTCTCTTACAAGTCCTTTTTTCCTGAGCCAAGTGGCATTAACTCCTCTTCCACATCTCCCTCCAACATGTCACTTCTTCAAATTCAAATATCCATCTAATAGTATTTATGTGCACATTCATCAAAATGTGCTCCACCTCTCTCCATTCACATGTTGACAAGTGGCATTTGTCTATTGGTTGATGTTTTGTCCCACATTCATCCTTTTGGCTCATTCCTCCATCCTTCTCTTCTATAAATATAGAGCTATTTCACTAATTTTGGATCCACAACTTATGTAAAGTCATTATCTTCATGTTTTGAGCAATTTCATCCATTCTCATCCAAGTTTCATAGCTTTCATCAATTTCATAGCTAGGTTATGGAAAATTTTATCAAGGAGCACCATTGATCATCATCAAGCTTGCAAGGAATTGGGAAAGGGCTATTTTCCACATCAAAATAACACCAATTCCCCCATGGGATTGAGAGCTTGAGCATTTGAATAAGATTTAGTTTTCTTTCATTTGTGTTCTTTACATTATTTCTTGTTCTTCATGCTTCAAATGAATCTTATTGGGAATGATGGTTTTGATTTGCATAATTGACTAATATTGTGTTTGTTGCTTATGTTTGTGTAGGTCTAGATCCACCACTCACAGGCGGTAAGTGATTATTTTGTTAAATATATCACTTTTTATAATGTAATTTCTATATATTAATGTCTTTACTTATTGTAACAAATAAAGCTTGACCATGAACTAAACCCTAGGAGGAGCACAAGAGCACTCCTTGGCCTTAGAATAAAAAGTGACAGACCTATCGCCATCTGACCGATGAAAAAAAGGGAAAGAATTTATTTCGAGAGGATGTAGAGCAATGAATTTTGATTCTAGAGCCCTTTGTTGTATGCCTATATGACATTTTTGTACATATTTTGTATTGGATATATTTGAAATTATATGCCTATATGGCATTCTCGTAAGCCTATATGGCTATTTTGTATATATTTTATATTTATATCGACATATATTGATGTATGCCTACATGGTTGTTTGGTTAATACAAATCTATTTTATCAATGGTGTCCATATTTGCATTATAAATCCATGGTTCAATCGATATGAGTTACATGTATTCAAGTGTATACTTTACAACTTATGTGTATACTTTTTTATTTATGTGTATTCCAATGTATACTTTGTGACTTACGTGTTTTCATGTGTATACCTTGTATTCATGCATATACTTTGTATTAATTTATGTATACTATGTATTTATGTGTATACTTCAAGGCTTACGTGTATTTGACTACTTGTGCTCCCCTTATTTACATGTATGCTTGACTTATTCACCTGTATACTTATTAATTAGTTAGCCCTAGCATTGATCATTGTTTTCCTTCATGGTTTGTCTTGAATATTTATTGATTGATGCTAAACAATTTTATTAGTTGATACTAAACAACTTCAATATTTCTAGGAATACTAGTAAAGTTATAAATTACAAAATTACTCAAATTGAAAAGAAAATATTAACTATAAATAAATGTATTTATTATTAACTTGATAATTGATTAAGAATGAGTATAATATATATATATCAAGAGAAGAGCCTTCTAGAATGGAAACTTCCAACTAGAAAATATGAAAAGCATTCCCAATACTTTGAAAGCAATAATCCACCCAAAATTGCAACGGGAGAGAATGCTTATTTAAGATCCTTGAGCAATGTATTTCCTAATGTCCCTTGTTCTTATATATCTCAATTCAATTTAATTCAAAGAGTTCCATCAAATGCTTTATCTAAAAGAAAAAAACACGTTTTCAATTGGCATTCCATGAGATGTTTCATAAAAAAATTCTAGTATATTTAATCTTTTGATTAGAACAACTCAATTAAGCAAATGATACATAATCTTCACAACACTTGCAAAACATAATATTCATAGTAGATGATGAGTAGTTAACTTCTTGATACATTATCATACAAACATTTATCTTGAATATTATTTAAACATTTTCACAGCATAATCCTCACAGTATAGAATGAATTGTTATGTTCTTGATCCATCACCATATAAACACGTCGAAAGATGTATATGTCAGATTTTTGTAATATTATTTTTGTATAGGAAATGGACTTGGGAGAAAGCTTTATAATTTATCATACAAATAAGAAATGGACTCAAGGGTGAAAACTTTATTTATCACACCAAATAATAAATGTACATGAGAACATCACTTGTTTCTCTTAGACTCCAATTTCAAGCATAGCAAATCATTTCAAATGAAAATGACAAAATGCTTCACAACCAAAGTTGTTAATTGAGGAAAAATGAAATGTTTCCAAGTTCCACCATTGTACGAATTTACAATTGGTTGTATATTGTTGTAAGGGAAAGGAGGATAATTAAAATATGTCTTGTGCTTGCTATACTTGAGGATGATCATATGCTTTTTGTATGGAAAACTCGGACTTCTCAACTCTCATGTGAATGTTTCTCTTTTCAATTGTTTTGCATGCCACCATAAGGGATCGATCCGGTTGAACATAGCTTGGAGTGATTCGTCATGTTTGGGTAAGAAAGAGGACCATGCCTAATGTAAACGTACTTATCAGGATGCATTGGAATAGTTTGTTTGGTCACATGAGTTACAGAATAAAAGATGCACCACTTTGTAACTTTACACTACTTGTATTTGACACTTTTTCCATCAAGTGAAAATTAAACACCACGAGAAGAAAACTCTGAGATAACAAAAATTGAGAGAGGTTATTGTAGAGGATCCCAATACAATCATGTAGGCTCAAATGGAGAGTTTGTAATGATCACAATTTCTTAGTAATAGCCTGTCAAAGATTGCAACCATTTTTCACTTTGGACCCCTAAAGGATTGAGTCCATTGAATGTGGCTCAGAGTGATTTGACATGTTTAGGTCAAAAGGTAGTGTAAATGTACCCATCCAAAAATTTTGGAATAGTTCGTTTGGTCATACGAGTTGCAGAATGAAAGTTGCACCACTTTGCAACTTTACACTACTTGCATTTGACACTTTTTCCATCAAGTGAAAACTAGACACCACAAGAAAATGACTCTGAGATAAAAAAAAAACCGAGAGAGGTTATTGTAGAGGGGCTCAATGTGATCCCATAGGCTTGGATGAATAGTTCGTAAGCATAATGGTTTCTAAGTAATAGTCTATCAAAGATTGCAGCCATTTTTCACTTTGGACCCTTAAGGGATCGAACTGGTTGAACGTGGCTCAGAGTGATTCAACATGTTTGGGTGTGAAAGAGGTCCATTTCTAGTGTAAAAATACCCATCTTAATGCATTGGAATAGTCTGTTTGGTCACATGAGTTGCAAAACAAAAGTTGCACCACTTTGCAACTTTACATTGCTTGCATTTAACACTTTTTCCTTCAAGTGAAAACTAGACATCATGAAAAAATGACTCTGAGATAACAAAAAATGAGAGAGGTTATTGTAGAGGGGCCGAATATGATCTAGTAGGCTCAAACAAAGAGTTCGTCAATTTCATGGTTTCTGAGTAATATCCTGTCAAATATTGCTTCCCTTTTGCACTTTGGACCCTTAAGGGATCGAACCGGTTGAACGTAGTTCAAATTGATTCACTGTATTTGGGTATGAAAGAGGACCATGCCTAGTGTAAATGTATCCATCTGGATGTGTTAGAATAGTCAATTTTTTCACACGAGTTGTAGAACGAAAGTTGCACCACTTTGCAACTTTACACTGCTTGTATTTGACACTATTTCCATCAAGCAAAAATTGGACACCATGGGAAAACAACTTTGAGATAACAAATATTGAGAGAGGTTATTGTAGAGGGGCCCAAAAAAATCCTATAGGCTCAGACGGAGAGTTTTTAAGCATCATGGTTTCCAAGTAATATCCCGTCAAAGATTTTTTCCCTTTTTGCATTTTGGACCCTTAAGAGATCAAGTCGATTGAATGTAGCTCAAAGCGATTCAGCATGTTTGGATGTGAAAGAGGAACATTCCTAGCATAAACGTACCCATCCAAACGCATTGGAACAGTTTGTTTGGTCACACGAGTTGCAAAACAAAAGTTGCACCACTTTGAAACTTTACATTACTTGCATTTGACACTTTTTCCATCAAGTGAAAACTGGACACCATGGGAAAACAACTCCAAGATAACAAAAATTGAGAGAGGTTATTGTAGAGGGGCCCAACGCAATCCCATAGATTTGGATATAGAGTTCGTAAGCATCATATTTTCTGAGTAATAGCCCGTCAAAGATTGTTTCCCTTCTACAGTTTGGACCCTTAAGGGATTGACCGATTGAACATAGCTCAAACCAATTCAACGTGTTTGTGTATGAAAGAGAACCATGTTTGGCATAAAAATACCCATTTGGATGTGTTGGAAGATTCCATTTGGTCACACGAGTTGCAAAACAAAAGTTGCACCACTTTGTAACTTTACATTGCTTGCATTTGACACTTTTTCCATCAAGTAAAAACTGGACACCACGGGAAAATGACTTCGAGATAATAAAAATAGAGAGAGGTTATTGTAGAGGGGCCCAACATGATCCTGTAGGCTTGGATAGAGAGTTCGTAAGTATCATTATTTAAGAGTAATATCCCATCAAATATTGCTTCCCTTTTGCACTTTGGACCCTTAAGGGATTGAGTCAGTTGAACATAAATCAGAGTGATTTGGCATGTTAAGGTGTGAAATCGGAGCATGCCTAGTGTAAATATACACATCTGGATGCATTGGAATAGTTTGTTTGGTCACACGAACTACAGAATGAAAGTTGCACCACTTTGCAACTTTACACTATTTGCAATTGACAATTTTTCCATCAAGTCAAAATTGGACACCCTCGAAAAACAACTCTAAGATAACAAAAACCAAAAGAGGTAATTGTAGAGGTGCCCTACATGATCCCAATTCCTCAGATGAAATGCACGTAACTGACATGGTATCCAAGTAACAGGACGTCAAAGATTGTTTCCCTTTTACAATTTGGACTGTTAAGGGATTACATTGCAAAAATTACAAATGTTTGAGGGCAGCAATAAATTTCAAAATTTGAGTAAATATCATTACAAATGTTTATGTGAATAGACTATATGTTATATTGATATTGATATATAATCATTAGGTTGATTTTTTTTAATAAATAAGGTTTGTATAATAAGTTAGTCAATTAGTGCTAGTTATAATAGGGAGAGAATAAAAGAAGAAAAAGAAGGATTAGTAACCATCAATGGTTATTACACTCACTATATTAATAATATGATGTTTACAATAAAATGAGATTTATTTGGTTGTCCTAATTCTTTTTTTTGTGCTACAATTTTCTAATATGCGTCATACACTGTTTTGAAACCCAAGTGCTTGTACTTGTAGGCACAATGCCTTAGGTACTCCATTCTCACAGATCTTTTACAATGTCACTCATACATTCAAGATTCTATTATAATGTCGACATCATAGGTGCTCATGATGAAGTTAAATTCAAATGAATAACTTGAGATTCCCTCACTAAGCTTCACACACTCTTTTATAATGCCTTAAAATCAGAATTGAGATTTGTCAAGATCATCAAAATAAGGATGTTGCATTGCTTTTTTGGCTGAGATTCTCTAGGATGGCTCATAAACCAGCATTTTCTGCAACACCAATAATTTTTTAGTAGTTGACTTACAAATGGGAAAAGTTAAAGAAGAAAAAGAAATAATATCCAAAATGGAAATGAAATGAAAATAGATGGAAGGAACTTACAGACAACAAATCCACACCATTTGGTTCCAAGTCGGGAAAAAAAAGGCATAAATATTGATGCTTTCATTAAGGATAGGCATGCCAGTCTCTCAACTTAGTCACTCTTGGTCATACATCTTCATTGGGAATTCCAAGATACCTATTACACACAACACCTCTCATGAATAGAATAACTTGAAATTCAAGATGCTCTTGTAATGTCTACATCATAGGTGCTCATGATAAGGTTAACTTCAAATCAATAACTTGAAATTCCCTCGCTAAGCTTCACACACACTTTTATAATGGCTTAAAATAATAATTGAGATTTGTCAAGATCATCAAAATAAGGATGTTGCATTGCTTTTTTGGCTGAGATTTGCTTGGATGACTCATAAATCAACATTTTTTTGCAAGGGGACACCAATCAATTTTTAGTAGGTTACTTACAAATAGGAAAAGAAAAAGAAGAAAAAGAAAGAGCATCCAAAATGGAAATAAAATGAAAATAGATGGAAGGAACTTACATAAAACAAATCCACACCATTTGCTTCCAACTCAAAACAACAAGGCTTAAATCTTGATACTTCCATTGAGGATAAGCATGTCAGTCTCTCAACTTAGTCACTCCTAGCCATACATCTTCATTGGGAGTTACAAGATACCTATTGCACACAACAACCTCTCTTGAATAGAACGTAACCAAAATTTACTTTCCAACCTTTTGGAAACTTGTAACCTATTATAAAAACACAATTTAATCTTCCACTTAGTTTACTAATCTACCCTCTACCCTAACCCCTAAACCCTAAACCCTCTAACCCTCTACCCTTCACCCCTAAACCCTTAAACCTTCTAATCCTCTACCCTTAACCCCTAAACCCTAAACCCTTAAACCGTCTACCCTCTATCCTCTACTCTCAACCCTTAAACCTTAATACCTCAATCCCTACACCCTCAACCCTAATCCTTCAACCACATACCCTCAAACCTATACCCTAAACCCTCTACCCTCAACCCTAAACCCCCAACCCTAAACCGTTAAACCCTAAACCCTTAAAACCTCAACCCTCATCCCTCAACCCTCAACCCTTAAACCCTCTACCCTCAACCCAATACCCTAATCCCAACCCTAAAACCCAAACTCTACCATAATCCCTCAATCTTCAACCTTAATCCTCTACCTTTTAAACCTCAACCCCAAACCCTTAATCCTCTACCCTCTACCCTCACCCCTTTAGCCTTATCCCTCAACCCCTATACCTTCTACCCTCTACCCTAGACCCTCAACCCTAATCCCTTAACCCTCTATCCTAAATCCTAAACCCTCAACTCTCTACCCTTAATCTCTATACCCTGTACCCTCTACCCTAATCCTCAACCCTCAATCCTTAAACCCTAATCCCTCAACCCCTATACCCTCTACCCTCTACCTCGACCCTCAACCCTACTCCCCAACCCTCTACCCTTAACCTCTACCCTCAACCCTATACCTCTACCATTAAACCTCTACCCTTATCCTCTACCTTATACCCTCCACCCTCTATTATTGACCTTCAACCTAATCCCTCAATCTCAACCTATATACCTCTACCCTATACATTGACCCTCAACCCTATACTTCAACCACGTACCCTCAAACCCTTTGAATAGAACTAACTGGAATTTACTTTCCAACCTTTTGGAAACTTGCAACCTATTATAAAAACACAATTTAATCTTCCACTTAGTTTACTAATCTACCCTCTACCCTAACCCCTAAACCCTAAACCCTCTAACCCTCTACCCTTAACCCCTAAACCCTTAAACCTTCTAATCCTCTACCCTTAACCCCTAAACCCTAAACCCTTAAAACCTCTACCCTCTACCCTCTACTCTCAACCCTTAAACCTTAATTCCTCAATCCCTACCCCTCAACCCTAATCCTTCAACCATACCTCAAACTCCCAAACCCCACCCTCAACCCTAAACCCCCAACCCTAAACGTAAACCCTAAACCCTTAAAACCTATACCCTCTACCCTCACCCCTCATCCCTCAACCTCAACCCTTAAACCATAAACCCTAAACCCCTACCCTCTACCTTCAACTCATACCCTAATCCCTCAACCCTTAAACCCAAGTAAACTTCTACCATAATCCCTCAATCTTCAACCTAATCCCTCTACCCTTAAATCCTCAACCCTCAACCCTCAATCCTCAACCCTTAAACCCTAATCCCTCAACCCCTCTAGCCTCTACCCTATACAATAGACCCTAAACCCTCTACCTTAAACCCTAAACCCTCAACCCTTAAACCCTGATCCCTCAACCCCTATACCCTCTACCCTATACAATAGACCCTTAACCCTAATCCCTCAACCCTCTACCCTCAACCCTAAACCCTCAACCCTAAACCCTTAAACCATCTACCCTACCCTCTACCCTCAACCCTAAAGTCCTAGTCCTTAACCCTATACCCCTACCCTATACAATAGACCTCAACCCTAATCTCCTCAACCCTCCATCCTAAATCGTGAACCCCTCAACTTCAACCCTTAAACCTGTTATATGCTTCTACCTTCTACTCTCAACCTCAACCTCAACCCTAAACCCTAATTCTAACCTATACCTCTACCCTATACAATAGACCCTCAACCCTAACCTCAACCCTATACCCTCAACCTTCTACCTTAAACCCTAACCCTCAACCATTAAACCTTCTACCCTCTACCCTATATATTAAATCTTAACCCTCAACCCTTAATCCCTCAATCCTCAACCCATATACCTTCTACCCTATACATTGACCCTCAACCCTAATACTTTAACCACGTACCCTCAAACCTATACCCTAAACTCTAAACCCTCTACCCTCAACCATAAACTCTTAAACCCTAAACCCTTAAACCTTCTACACTCTACCCTCAACCCTCATCCCTCAACCCTATACCCTAAACCCAATACCCTAAACCATCAACCCTATAGGTCCTCAACCCTATACCCTCAATTTTCAACCCTCTACCCTATACATTGGATCCTCAACACTGGTATATCTTTGTCCCTCCCTCCTCTTCTTTCATCTCTATCTCACTTATCCCTCCATCTCTCTCTCCCTCCATCCCTCCCTCTCTACCCTAATCCCTCAACCATATACCCTTAAACACTTAAGCACTCAACCCTAAACCCTAAACCCTCAACCCTCAACCTTGAACTCTTAAACCCTCTACCCTCTACCCTCTACCCTCTACGCTAATCCCTCAACCCTTAAAGCCAAGTAAACTCGTTTCCCTCATCCCTCAACCCTCTATTGGTGTTCCAAATATCAATAGATCAATTGAATCCTAAAGACTTAGCCAATTTCTTATGCTTAGACTCAAAGTTTTATTTGGCCAACTGACAAGATTCAGTCAAAGACTGAAATCTTCTACACTTTTGGATCTGTAGGACTAAGGTGGGTAAACCTATATAATTCCCAAAACTTAATTCACTTACAAACATACATTTCTTTTTATAGCAGATAATTCCCAATGACAATACACTAAGGAAAGCATTGACAACCTCAAATCTAGATAAACTCTTGGTAGAATAAACACTAACTCGGCAATCGGGAAGTAGAAATCAACACCAAAATCAACAAACAACAGGGATTAACATGGTTTTGAATTTATAAACTGTTTATGAGATGTATCTTGTTGAATAACAGATTAGTGCCTAATTCTAGGCCATGGAGTCAAATTCATAAAGAGAATTCATCAGCAAGTTAAACTCAACCAATGGATTTAAATTGTTAATGCATTGCATCAACAGATCATCTTTTGTTATCAATCAAATTTTTCTTATCATATTCAACTTGCACACTTCAATCACAATCATCTGCTCAAAGCATTTTAACCATTTCATTGAAATAGAACAATGAACAAATAAAATAATCTCATGAAATTTGGGATGACAAACTCAAAGATACTCTATATTATTGAATTCATATGACTAAATGTGTACAAATATGGAGACAATTTGAAGACATTTATGAATGTGGAAACACTTTGAAGACATTCATGATTTATCTGCACAAACTAGTTGATATTTGCTCATAAAATCTGAATTTACAGCTTATAGACTCAAAATATGACTCAAACTTGGCATTTTCTATCTACCCAGCCCCATAGTTCAGACATTTTCATGTGCAACAAATCTAGTTCAAACATTTTCTATTTATGTGCAAATGTCTGAACTATATTTGGTGTTAAAAATTTAACCCAACCCACTATATTCATCATTAAGACATTTTCCCACAGTATTTGGAGGCATTTTAAAAATTTCGTTGGGCCTCATATTTTCATTAAAGTATTTTCCCATAATACTTTATTTCAATTTCAAAAGTGAAAACCATTTAAAAATTATTAGGAAAATGAAGATCTTACCCATGCTTTACATTGCACCCATCTTTCAATTTTCACTTTCACTTACCCCATTTAAAATATTTTCTCACCCTGTACAAGACTTCACCTGGGCCCACTACTACGTGGCCTAATTTTGCTCACCTCACAAGAATTAGATGAGCTTTCATTTTGCACCTGCAAGACAGTGGGGAAGTATGAAATCGTTAATATTTCCATCGCAAACTATAGTCAAACATTTATTTTATTATGGGGCCCACTATCCATATGCTTCCCTCTTGCCAGCCCCACGACACTAACTCGTGAGCATTTAATTTGGGAGAGCCAGTAGGGAACATATATGATTAGCCTGCATCTTGGTTCACTTCTCCTTTCCATTGATTTCTTTTTTATCTCTGTTGTGCCCTAATCATATCAAGTTATGCATTGCAACTCATTCCTCTGCAACTTCTACTTGGTATTCATGGCAACATCCTTTTAACCTGTGCCTAGACCCACATTGTTCCTCCATCTTTCATGCTCTGATGGGAGTGCATATCCTTCTCTAGGGCCCACACCATAGCTGCCTTTCTTTGCCCATTGCATTTACTTAGAAGTTTCTAAAGCATTTTCAACAAATCATTTTTTCATTCGATGGCACTATGGCATGCCCTCTTTCGCTGGTATTTGCTACGACTTTGATGGAGTTCCAAACCCTCTACCAGGTCATGCCCCTCAATTTATTTTGCTTAAAACTTTCAAAGTGTTCTCAACAAAAATGTCATGGTGTATGCGCTGCATTCACTGCCCAATGGCATTTGCTTGCAAGTTAATGAAATCCTCATTTTATGTGTTTTCCTGAAGGCAGGCTTCTAAAGTTTTTGAACTCTCGCAGCGATGCCTCTTGCTTGACCTTTACATATGCCGGTTGCATTTGCCTCAAAGTTTCTAAAGCCTTAACAAATGCATTTTGTACATGTCCTATAGGTGTGTGCTCTATCCTCTGTTTCGAGCCATTATCTTCTTGAATGGTGGTGTCATTGAGGATATGGTAACTGTTACCTATTTTTCACTACAAGCTCAAAAAGGTAGAGCTGAATCAAATTCATCATTGATAGGTACATAAATTTTCATGTTTTGCTGATTAAGTATTCATTGATCATCATAGAGATCAATTTACATCTAAATCATAGTTTTATTGTGCAAGCATTTGAAATAGAAAATTGAGAAACATGCATAGTAATGCCTTCTATTCATTTTGTAAAAAACATTGAATCTCGCACAAGCCGTGAGAGTAACTGAGTTTGATCTGACAATCAAATGATGAATACAAATTTAAGGACAAACTACACTACTAAAAATAACATAAGCGTAAAGAAGAGCAATTCATCATTGCATGTGATGATGAATCACTTTCATTGGTATCTTCAGTCATCGCGTCTCCGAGCAGCTGCAACTTGGTTTCCTCACTCCATGAACCTACAAAATTATAAAGTAATGGCGTTAGAGTTTTACTCTAAGCAATGATGAGTTAAATTCTACCTTATGCCTATGCTACCAACAGGAATTTAATTTGTATCAAAACAAGCATTCACCAGATGAAAGGCTGACAATCAAGAAAAACAAAACTCAATGGAAGCTTTCTGCTTCTTTTATTTTGCTAACATGTTTGTTTCAATGTGTAGGAATAGGTTCATCATGTTTGAGATCATTTTATCAGATATGTGGAGCAAAATGGGCTCCCACAAGGGTTGAGCTCGGCATATCAAGGAGGATCCACTCTCAAGTTTCATACGTAAGTTCATGAATATTGATAACAGTCATTAAAAGCATCAATGTTGCACTCATCAATTTCTTATTATGTTCAGCTCTGCTTTACATTTTCACATTATATCTAAATGAAGTATAGAGCCTCTTTGCACTGAAGAGAAACAGAATATTCAAGCATTGGAATGTTTTTATAACTTCAGAAGCATATCATCGTAATCATAATAATGGAGTATAACAAATTTGCAATAATCCAATTCTCTACAAGTTCTTTAACAGAAAGCAGCAATTTTGGCTTAGTCAGCATTTAAGAGGTATGGAAGTTATAGATTCATCAAACGGGCATACATATTATAAGTTCCAGATCAAAGTAGCAAAGGAGTAGTGAATTTCCAGCATCATAATCAAAAGAGATAGTCCAGATCAAATGGAGACTCAACCTGTATCTTCAAGTTAATATAATGGCCTTAAATTAAAAAGTGAGACATCAAATAAGAAGGTGCAATCATGATTTCATATCTTGTGCCAATGAAATATCAAAAGTTGCAGTCATATAATGATAGGACAGTCATGCTAAGTGTCAAATATTTCATCAATGATGAGAATGTGCAAATCAGGCTACTTCTTATGAGTGATTTTATGCAACGTCAAAGGAGGCAGCCATGAATGAGCAGCAGCTATCATAAAATGAACAACATTGTCATAAGAAATGTTAGCTACATCAAAATTTGGAAAGAACAATTGATTGTTATCCAGTCAAGGCTGTGAGGTACAATTACTAAATTGAAATGCAAGAGTTGATGAACTTTCATGGAACATGAGCATCAACTTCTAAAGACTGCCTTAGATGATATGTGAGGAGGTGGTGATCTTAAACGAACAGGATACATAAGCTTTCCCTGTTGTAACATTGCATTATTTAAACCAAAACCATCAAAAGTTCAAGTCACAAATTAGTTGCTACAGATATGTAAATTCTTAAAAGTTGCAGCCATGGCAATATTCCAAGTATGAATGTATGACAGTGAGTAGTGCATGATAGCAAGGTGTAAAGGTAAGCATCAAGAACAGTAACATGTATTCACCCTTTATGGAGGCAGCAAAAGAGTAATTGCAGATGCGTTTTCATGGTTGTCACAAATGTTCCATACATTTGTAAGGAGCTTGAAATAATAGAATACAAAGAGTATTAATTTATTGTCACCCATGTGAGCATTGCAATAAGAGGATATAAAGAGAAAAATAATTAACAGATATCCAGTTGAATGCTATGAGGTCGTGGCCTTAATGTGCAGGGTTTTTGGCTACATCAAAATCTGGAAGGATCTTTTGGCTGTGGTTATTAAATGAATAGATTTTTTGCATTGGAACAAGAAGATGTAATTTGCATTAAGTCATAAATACCTAGGTTAATAATTCAAAGAAAAAATTCTTAAAAGTTACAGCCATGGTTTTCAGCCGAGTATAAGTTTTTTGAAGATACCAGATTTCTTTTTACCCATGTAAGGGTTTCATTCTAAAAATGCAAAGTACAGTGAATTGTAAATACCCAGATGGGGTTATCATAAGCCACGGCCAGGAACAGTGGAAAAGACAGCTACAAGAAGTATAATATACAGAAGGCCGCACTGTACATGTTAAGGTTACAATAAAGGATAGTTCCAGATAAAAACAAGAGCTCGAATCCATTATGATAGCCTGAAAAGGCTGGAAATGTACACAAGAAAGGAAAGTATCAAGCTTACCAGTGTTGTCATAGTGTCATGCTTCCAGAAAATCTTTTGTGTCATATCTTTACCAGTGCAAATCGTGTTCTCTCAAGGCTTCATGGCGGTCCAAAACAAAGGAATAGCACAAAATGTGTTATAAAATGAGCATGGTCGTGGTCTTTAGGCCAAGATTTATTCCAGAGATAGAGGAAAATCCATAAAATAGTTAAGTATCAGACTTACGTTGTCTTTTAAGGCAGAAATAATTCATAAGGAGGTCGATAGCCAAAGAGTTCCAATTTTTTTTCTTGCAAACATGTTCTCCTTTCATGGTGGCCAGAGTCAGACAAAGTGTATAGATCGAAAGGGGTAAAAAATGACAAAGAATATATCATATTTATCACCATCTGTGCCATTAAGGCTTCAAGAAAAGCATTCAAATGCTCAAAAGAACTCAGATTTGAGACAAAATGAACTTCATCTTACCTGTTATGCTTAAAATCTTTCAAGAGATCATCAAAATCAACAGGGAATGATGAGTTCAAACTGAAACCCTACTCCATGGTGGCGGTCGACAACTTCTTCATGAAGCTTCTCAAAGTCAAAGGAATGGTAATGATTTAGGGTTGGATGATTGCTTTTGTTCATTCGCCCTAAACTCATTTTTTATATTTTTATTAATGATTTTTAATAATCATTATGTCTTTTAATTGTCTCTGTGGCCATGACTTTTAAGTCAATGAGCCTAGCAATAGTGTGGTTGACCTTGTCAAATAATGAGCCTTTTTCTAAATATTATGGCAGTTTGTTAAATTATTGATAAATATATGCAAAGTGGTCGGCTGGTGATTGTTAGTGAAGAATGTGAAGTATGATTTAATGCATGTTGATCACCAATGATGTATAGTGCATGAAGTTTAGGTAGAGAATAAGCCTTCAAATTTAGCTTTATTCTTCATATTTATTTGCATTAAATAATGTAAATTAATTAATTAAATGATGCATTATAAATCGTTTAATTAATTCATTGTCTTAAAATGCAAATAAAGATGTTATTTAAAGCTAAATCACGATTTTACTTCGGTTACACATCAGACTCAACTGAAGCTT
Organism: Sequoia sempervirens; assembly: GCA_007258455.2. Lineage (NCBI taxonomy): Eukaryota > Viridiplantae > Streptophyta > Pinopsida > Cupressales > Cupressaceae > Sequoia > Sequoia sempervirens. The sequence goes on along the minus strand of VDFB02320998.1, from coordinate 44,571 downwards.
TTTGCATGAAGATGGAGTTCCAGTTGCATGGGCGAATTGACAAGAATGAGATAGTTTTGCATGCTTTAGCCCACTTTTTTAGGGATTTCCAATTTAGTTTGAGTTGCAGATTAGTTGCATGCTTTATGACTGCCAGTTCAAGATTGAGTTCACTCATTTTTGCATGAGTTTGAACCTTATTTTCAGGGATTTTTTCTTCTGCTCAGATTTCACCTTGGAGTTATCACTTTCTCACTGAAATTAACTTTTAGTTGCTTGTTCATGCACTTTTAAGTGCATTCATATTGCATATATTGAAAAAGTTTATCTTTTTCATGGCAGTTTTTATTTTTCTCCTTTGCACTCTGCAAAAGCGAATTATTTTGTAACTCAGCATTATTTTCAGATTAATACAGTAGCAGGTTTACAGGTCAATTAGTGTGTTTTTGTAGAAAGACTCCTTTAATTACCATCTTTTTTAGAATTCGCCTTCAAGTTTTCAAGCATCATTGTCATGTAGGATTGATCGAAGTGGTTATTGTGTTTGCAGTTTATGAAACCTTTAAATATTTCTGTCTCCTTAATGATTTTTTGTATGCATCCAAGTTTAAATCCACTGGTTAAACATTGTGCTAATCAATAATCGAACAATCTAGTTGTGGGAATCATATTTTCCTTCTATGATTGTTTCTTTAAAAGCCTTTGTTTAAAACATTCAAGTGCTTAAGCTTTTAGATCTAGTTGTGCGAATGAAAATAGTGAGTAATCATTTTGTGAGTTAAGTCTACATATTGAATTCTTCTGTGCATCACCATAGTTAAGTTTCATAGTTCAGAATTTGGATTTAGTCTTTCTCCCTTTCTAGTAAATCACTTAGTATTAACCAGAAAATTAAATAGGAACCAGCCTAGAATCTGGAGGTCTAATTCCTTATAGGATACCCATAGCCTGGAATTAGTTCCAGTGTTTCAACAGATTGCTGAATTTCAATATTCAAGCATTCAAGTGCAATCTATTTGACAACAGTAACAACAATCACCACATTCCTCACATAGGGTTCAACCCCATTTTCATTTGTCCTTTGTCTGCATTTGTGCTTTACACTGCAATGGCGTCTCACTTCCTCAACATAGACTCCTTCTCTGGTTTGTGTCACATCATTATTTGAAAGTTTCAGAGGCTTTTCCACATATCCATTTTATGCACATTTTGTTGATTTCATGTTGTTTGATTTCCAAAAATCCATTTTGACATATCTTGCTTTTTGCCCTTTCATCTGGTGTGTTCTTTTCAACTTATTAGTGGTTTTCTTTATTTTTTTCCCTTTTGCATCACACCAATCCTCCATTCTTTACATTTAGTGAATGTCCACACCCCTACAGTCATGTACCATCGAGCATTAACTAATCCATTTTGTACATTTTTCAAGCATGGCACTTGAGCATCACTGCAAGTAGATATGCATCTACTTTACCATGAAATTTGAACCATGATTACCTAATAAAAATGTGCTTTTTCAATGTCATGCAACTCTTTAAACAATATTATGACTTTATTCAGTGGCACCTCATGATGGTTCGAGCCCATCTGAACTCATGAGAAGTGATGCTCTGTCTTTGCTTGTTGCATGGCACCTCCAAGCTAGACTCTTCCACTCACATAGGCCGAGGAGATGGTGACATAGGCTATAGGAATCAACCTCACATCTTCAAAATGTGTTTGCTTGAGAGACTTATGAGTTCTTTTCAATCAGATTTATTCTATGCAGCGCTGGAACTTCTTTTATATGTGAATTCCTCCTCTTCTATTTTTCATTTGCTTACCATTTTCTAAGACATTTCATTAAATCCTTCTATGTGTTATGTTGGCGCCATGATGCATTTGGGTTGTGGGCTACATTCAACATTATATTGCTGTTAAAATCACTTAGCCAAATTGAATGCTATGGCTCTATCCAGTGATGGCTTGAATCAAACACCACCCTATACTTGATAACCTTGCCGAGTTTTCTTGTTTTTGCTATGCATCTTTCATACTAAGCATTTACCCAAATTAAAAAAGCGTGACCACTAGCTAGTCATTTTAAAACAAAAATCTCCATTTCTACGTCATACACACTTCATGAAGTCACATGAGCTCCCTTATATCCACTTGTTTTCATAATGAAGTTCTGATGTTTTTCTTATCATTTCTAGCTTTATTTTCATCATGGTTTTCATTTTGACTCAAAGATTTCAAAAGTATAGCTGAATGATGGGGCAACTGAGATATATGTCAATGATTCACGCATATCTTTTATTTGTTCACCCTCCAACTTTATCACATAAATGGCTAAGGTTTCTGCATTGCCACTTTCTAGCTCTTTTGATGTTTCCTAACGAGATTGATTTTGAGCTCTAATATATATGATCATAGATGTGCACAACTGAATTATCTAAGTATAAACACTCCTTGTTAAAGCTTGGCAAGTCATCTTCACATATTGTGCATTATTCCAACCCAATCTTCATAACTTGTGTGAGCATGTCGGGTCCCCATGTGGGCCCGGCTAAATTTTTTTTTCGTTTTCAAACAAATTTTCTCCTTAATTGACTCAACAATGCCTTTTGAATGAACGTGGCATGAAAATTCAAACTGGGTTGCCATCAAAACTTGCTTTCTGACCCTTTTGCAAAGAGGTGAAAATTGGCCAAGTTGGCTCTTGAATTGGCCTGGAAAACAAGACAAATGATCTCATGAAGTCATGAAAACTTATAGGCATGTATACATTGGTCCCAAGAATGGAGTGAAACAAACGAATCAGAAAAATGATTCACGAGGTGAAATTTATTAACTATCAAAGTTGCTCAGTTGAACTTTTTGCAACAACCTATTCAAAACCAATTAAAATTGATCAAATCACCTTGTTGAAAAAATATCAAATCAACTCCTGGCAAGCTGCTACTGGACACAATAAATTATTTTGGTGCAATGAACATGTGTGCAAGAGGTATTTACTTGAATCATCAATCTCCACAAAATATTCAGGGTCAAAGTTGACCTATCAAAAAGTTTGTTAGCAATGCAAGTGCAAAACTAAATAGATTGCATTTGGTTTTGATATGTTAAAAGTAGCAAATCAACTCATAAAGCTTTGAAACCTAACATACGAGCTCATGTTCACATGGATAATTGAGAACAACAATAATTTTCTCATGACAATCATCTAGTTACAAAATGCAAGCTCAAACGGGAGGCTACTTTGCAAAACTAAAAGTTTGCAAACAACAAAAAAGTGCCAAAACCCTCCAGCTTCACTTTTCGAAACCCTAACAAAACTCATTGTGGGAAGCTGAAAATCAGCATTCATACTCACATAGGACACATGAGTGGGTCTGAAAATGGGTTTTGCATGAAAATCAACAGGCTTCAAAATATGACCCTCCAAAGGAGGTCACTTAGGTAGATTCTTTAGGTGCACTTCTGAAAGTGCAAAGGAAATTTTTTGAAATGGGCACTTCAAATTTGAAAAATTTGAGAGTGTCATAACCCTCAATCCTTAAACCCTAATCCCCCAACCCTATAGCCTCAAACCTCTACCATCAACCTTAAACCCTAAACCCTTAAGCCCTCTACCCTCTACCCTATACATTAAATCCTCAAACCTCAATTCTCAACCCTCAACCCTTAATCCCTCAATCCTCAACCCTCAAACACTAAACCATCAATATCAATACCCTCTACCCTATAGATTGGACCCTCAACCCTAATCCTTCAACCATATGTACCTTCAATCCAATACTCTAAACCATCAACCCTATACCCTCAATTCTCAACCCTATACCATATACATTGGATCCTCAACCCTCATATATCTTTGTCCCTCCCTCCTATTCTCTCCTTCTCTCTATCTCACTTCTCCCTCCATCACTCCATCCATCCATCCCTCCATCTCTACTTTAATCCCTCAACCCTCAACCCTCAACCCTTAAACCCTCTACACTCTACCCCAATTCTCGCAACCTTAATCCTCAACCCTTAAACCCAAAATCCTCTCTACCAATCCCAAAGCTCTCAACCCTGAACCCAAACCCCTACCATACGACTCTCAACCCTTAAACTATAATCCATCAACTCTATACCCTCTACTCCTAAACATTGGACCTCAACACTAATCCTTAACCCCTATATCCCTAATCTCACCATCAACTATCAACCTTAAACCCTCAACCTCAACCCCTATAATTTCTACCATTTACATTGACCCTCAACCTAATCCTTCAACCATATACCCTCAAACCTATACTCAAACTTTCACTCCTAAACCCTAAACCCTTAAACTCTTCTACCCCACCAACCCTATACCTCAACCAATACCCTAAAAAATCAACCCTTATAGGTCCTCCACCTAATCCCTCAACCCTATACCGAACCCTATCCATTTCTCTCTATCATATATCCACCTCTCTCTCTCCCTCCTCTCTCCGCCTCTAATTGTCTCTGGCCCACCTTCCTCTTTTCCTCAAGACATCACCTCCCTACTCACTAATCCCTTACCCCACTGTCCACCACTCCCTCTCTCTCTATCTCTCCCACTACCTCCATCACCCTCTCTCTCCCATCTCTCGTGTCTCCTCCCAGCCCTCTCTCCTCGTGTCTCTCCTCACCCTACCCAGGTAACTCTCCCCCTCTCTCTATCTATCCCTTACACCCTACCTAGAGAAGTCCCTCTCACTCCACCCCCTCTATCTCTCCCTCTCAGGTCACTCCCTCCCACAACCTCTCCCCTCTAAGGTCTCTCACTCTCACACTCCCTCTCCCTCCCACTCCCTCTCACTACCTATCTCTCAAGTCTCTCCCTCTCAACCCCCTCACACTCTCAAGTCTCTCCCTTTGGCACCCTACCTACATAACTATCTCTTTCTCTCCCCCCTCTCTCTCCCCCCTTCTTTCTCTCTATCTCTCCCTTTCTCTCATTTCTCTCTCTCCCACCCTACCTAGCTAAGTTCCTCTCACTCCAACCCCTTCTCTCTCACTCCCTCTCTCTTAGACTCTCCCTTCCACCCCCTCTCCCTATCTCAAGGCTCTCTCACTACCTATCTACCTCTCTCTCTCTCTCTTAAAATTATCCCTCCCTCTAAAGACATACATACATACATACATACAAGCATACATGTACATATGTAGATACAACCTTAAATACATATAGGCATACATACATACATGCATTGATACAAACATACATACATACATGCACACATACATACAAGCATGCATAGATACATACATACATGACATACAAGCATACATGTACATACAAACACATAAATATATAAATATACTTTCAATAGAGTAGCATTTAACATAAAGCAAGACATAACGTTAGCACATTATACCACACTTGTGTTATGTCTTGCTAGACATGTCCCGAAAAAACAAAAAAAACCATTTCAAAACTAAGATATAACATGAGTGTTATAATTCACTTGCATTATAACACGTGTGCATTATAACGTGCTCATGTTATAACATGTGCGCATTATAAAGTACTCGTGTTATAACACGCTCACATTGTAACATGCTCGTGTTATATCTTGCTTTGGGAATCCCCAAGCCTTAGGCTTGGTATTTGCCTTGGAGGGCCTTCCAAATGACTAGAGACATGTTTTTGCAAATTCTACAATATTTCACATAATCGGGTTCGTGCTCACTGTCAGGATTGCACGTGTTTCAATGTCAAACAAATCGAACACTCAGGTAAAGTTAGGCTCTCTCTTACCTATCCAATGATGTAATTTTTTTGACTTTTTGACAATGTTAAGCCTTTCATCTATAATTTCTTTCGTTTGTGTGACTCTTTTTTGGAAAATCAGTGTTTGGTGTTTTTTCTTTATAAATTAATTGTTCATCAAAATTTCAAATAAATTACATTTTTAGAAACTAGACTTCATTCTACAAAAAAAAATTTAAAAAAAGAAAAAATAAAATTTCAATTAGTTTCCAAAATTTGTAGGGGTAGCATGGCCAAAATTCTATTTTTTAAGAAGCGTCCACTTTGAAAATTAGTAAAAAATCAAATATTCATTAAAAAATGATCAAAAAAATCGTGCTTCAACTACATACTATTAGTTAATTTCACACTGAAGAGGTTTTAAAAATACTAAAAAAAAGTTCACCGTGCTAGGAACACACAAAAGTTGTTATGTTATGTTTTTCTAACAAAAACAACACCAATTTTTGTGCATCCCTCTTTCGAACCTCTTAATCTCAACCATTTTCAAAATAAATTAGTAGTTTAGAAAGTAGACTCAAAGCACTATGATCCTTTTTTTGTTGCATCTCAAAATTTTGAGTGTAACTATCCTCAATTTCACGTCCAAGACCAGTATTTCCTAATTTCAAAAAAAAATTAGCCACTTAATCCCCCTTTTTGGCCCCCCATCTTTTTTCTACCCGTAGTGGACGTGTAACATTAGAAGTGCTAGAATAGTTTACTATGCTAAAAAAAATTCCCCTACCTTTAGGTTGACATATGAGTGGTGGTTTTAGTATACACAAATCATATTAGCAGTTGGGTGTCATAAACTATTGCAGAGTGTGACTTTCTTGGGTAGTTTCTAGATGATTGGGTGAGATTTGATGAATGATATCCCTTCCTTGTAGCTGTTTTGAAATACCAAAATAGGAAGTGATGGTATTATATGTTGGGACTGTTCAAAGGTGTAAGAAAATGCTACTAATCAAGTTAGCAATTTGTAAATGCTCTTCTTTGTAATTTTCCCTTTATTGCAGCAAATTGTTATGTTAAACATGTTCCATTATCACAATCCTTGGATCATTGTAAATTGGTTGTCAAATTAATGGGTATCATATTGTGCTCATTCGTGTTCATGTTATGTTGATATATTTCAAAACCATTGTATGAATTATCAAAACATTCAACCAAAAACTAAATATTCAGCGTGCACATGAACTGTTTGATAAAATTCTAATTGGGAAAACAATGAAAATTTGATGAAAAATTGGGTGGGTTATTACATCAATGGAATGCTGCAAAGGAAAATGTTCATCCATAGGTACAAATAGAATACTTTACAATCTAAATAAAATATTTTTTGAACATGATAGTTGTTCATAGAAAGATAGTTAACATTGCGAAGAGATGTTTTGCTACAAAACTATTCTACCCCCTTTTGGGTGAAGCACTTAATTATGTACAACTAATTACATGAAGAAATGAAAGCACTCAAAAGGTGAATCATTTCAACTTGGGAATCCAAAATGCATTCCTTATGCATGTCCATACAAACAAACTAGGTTGGTGTATATGGATTGACAAATTTACAAGTTATACTTGATATTGGGTCAAATCCTATGTTACCAATTTGTTTTTGTAGGTGCTAGGTCTAGATTTGGTAAGTGATTGGGAGTCCCTAGCCTATTATTTTATTTCTTGTGGGATAAAGGGATAAGGGGAGGGAAATAATTTAATCATATAACTTAAGATCTCTTAGTAACTTTAAAAAGACAACTTTTGTTTTATTAAAAAGGGGGTTCAATATGAAATAGTTGTAGACAATCATAGTCATGGTCATAATCATGTAGTAGTAGTTGACTGTAGTTAATTATGTTTAATAAAACTATAGTCTTAATGCAAATATTTCATGTAATGAATGCCATATGTACTCAGGTAATTAAGTCTCGATTAGTGGTAGATTGGTTATACTTTTTCATACCATATCTACCATGCTTGCTCCTTTTAAACATATACTTGCCTCTGTACCTTTTCTTGGAGCATTTCTTGCATTTACATTTCTTTCCATAACCTTTCTTTCTAGATTTCTTAAGCTATGCAAAATCAACAAGTTGATTAACTAGCGGCAAATCACAAAATTCTTTTAGATTGTAGGTATTCATCTTGATTGGCTTGCAAGGCTCATAATAAGCATTATTTTTCTAACTTATAGCCAATTAATCCTTTAAGTTCAACAAAAGTACATTGCTCAACTGTTTTATGTTATTTTCTAATAACATAATCTTCTTCCCACCTACCTAAATCGCATGGTAAGGAATTCAAGTAATATTGCTTAGTGTTTAGGTCATGCATTTTACCGACAATCATATATGCTTCAAATACTAAGTTATATACATGGAATTTTTCCAAGTTATTTAGCTTCATGATTTGGAGCACCTTATTGGATTTTTTTATTTGGTTGACAGTATCACCATAGAAAATATCAATTAACAAGATTCTAAATTCTTCAAAATCAACCGTGAAAATGTCATTTTTCCCCATATCTTTTTTCTTGACATTGTTGTGTTCTTCATTTAGGGGAGTCATTTTTCCTAAATTTGGTAGATTATTCCATAGTTTCTGAGTTTATCAGATAGCAATCTGATAGTATACAAAATTTGCAGGTTCAATCCATGAGCCACTTCTATCAAACATATTTTCAAGAGTATCTTCCCAAGTGTAGATAGTGTCATAGGGGTCCACAATCTTATCAATATTTAATATGTATCCACTTGTAGTAAATGGTCTCATATGTTCTAGTTTAGAGTTTTTAGTAACAACATCCTTCATTTCAATGTCCATTTCTACAAGTTTCTTGGTGGATTCCCATGGTTTCATTTCGTACAGTTGGTTGTAATAAGGAGTGATTGTGTTCTTAGTATTATATACTAGGGAAAGACGAAGCTAGGATAACTTATGTTGCTTTCATTTTAAGTTATTGTGTATCTGAATTATAGAGAACTCATTGATTACCATAAAATTATATTACCAATGAGGGTTATAGCCACACATTGAGTTTACTTAGTAGGAATGTTATAAACATAGGTTGTTCCTTGGGTTAACGATTACCCAATGGAGGGAATTACCTATGCGTAGTTAATGTTATAAAAGTGATAGGTTGTTCCTAGGGTTAACAATTACCCAATGGAGGGAATTTTCTATGCGTAGTTAATGTTATAAAAGTGATAGGTTGTTCTTGGGGTTAACAATTACCCAATGGAGGGAATTTCCTAAGCATAGTACATGAATGATTATTAAACAAATCGAGCTAGGATAGTGAGTGAATGGATGAATTTTTATATGAAACTTTGGCCAAAGTAGTATAAGTAGCCACTATTTACATTGTCAGTTCACTGTGTCTAATTTTAGACAATTTCTAGTTTGATATTTTTGTACTTGTAGTTGTAGCTATCGTATGATTAGGTTCTAGAATTGTAGGGCACAACAATAAGGTCATAAAAGCTATTTGTTATGGGGTTTTACCAACCAATCTCTTCATCGAAGGGTAGGGCCATCTTGCCATATGTGGTAGATGTGTGGGGGACCATATTTGAGTCCATGGTTGGTGGAAAAGTGCTTGAGTGATGTTTCTCCTCATCAATTGGTTGTTGAGATTTGTAGGGGATTTCTTAGACCATTTGTTACTACGTGCTAGTGAAGCTCAAGGAGCTATTTATGTTTTCTTATATCCATGTTTATGGAAGTTGTAATGCAAGAAATGTTATCTTGAGTTTTTTATTGTATTGGAATAAATGTACATTCAATTATAAATGAAAATGGAAAGTTTGGAATGTGTTATTTTAGATGTACATATTGTCTTTGAAATAGAAGACATTTTTTATTGCTATGAGTTTTGAACATAGTCATTTACTTGAGGTTAAAATTTAGTGAATTACTTTCATTGAACAAACGACGTGTTACAAAATCATTGAATTGAAATGAAAAAAGTAAATGAAGTTAATCATTTTAGTTGGAAAAGTATTTGCATATGCTTTGTTATATCTAAATGGAAATAGTCATGTAGTAACATGTTTTCTTTAAAAAAATAGTATCTCTTTTTAAGTTTTGAATATCAATTATTAACTATTTGGTGAAAAAAACTTGGTAATTTCCTTGTAAGAAGAAGATGGTTGGTACAAAGCTAGTTGCTAAAAAGAGGCCTTGAGCATCCTGAGAGGGGAAAAGGCTGATGCAAGGGCTGAAATGAGCCTATACAAGTACTAAGGGATTGGACACTAAAGTGGATACAAAAATGTGGGTGAAATTGTAAGTGGTGCAATTTTACAACACTACAACATCCAATAATCATACACATTGCAATAAAAATTAAATTATGGTGTATAACCTAGTTATGACATAAAAAACTAGTAACAGACAAGAGAATGGTGATAACCACTAATATCATATAATAAGTGTGATAACTTAAAAGAAATAACTTAAGAGAATGGCACCATTTTGTGTATGTGTGAAATATGGAAATTTAGTAAATCAACACAAACCCTAATGAAATGAATTATATCAAAGATTCAAAGCAAATAAGGTACTCTAAATTGCAATTTAACAAATCCTTTAAGAACGTCTCACTGCCCTCTATTCTTAAAGATTCTTTTAACCTCTCATATTTCTATGTGCACAAAGGCTATTAGAATGACACTTAAAAAACAAGATTAGTATTCAACATGCAAGCTAACTAAGTTTCTACATGAAACTATATGATAAAAATGATGATAGATACTATGATGAATGGATGATGGTGTTAGATGATTTGAGGTAGATACTATGGTATTGCACTAAAATGATACTCCATATGCTCAAATGCTAAATATGAAAATGCTAATCTAAAATGCAACTATGATGCAAAGGATGAAATAAAATGTAACTATGAAGCAAAGTGTTATTCTACGATTTAACTATGATGTAAAAAATGATATAAAATGTAACTATAAGACTCCATAATGCTCCCAAGCTCAAACAATATTCTTGCATGGTAACTCTATTCAAAAGTGGATGCAAAATACAATGCCAAAGGGTTGTATTTATAGCCTTTTCCAAGCATCTTGTGAGGTGGCAACGATTGATGGTCCAGATTCAAACAAGAAGAATGAATGGTGGAGATGGAAAGAATCAAGATGTTGTCCCCTTGACCAAAGACAACATGCCAAATGGATAGAGGAATCTCTTGACCAATAGGCAACATGCCAAATGGAAGGAAGACTAAAGTGTGGGAAGAAAAGACCATGTGTTTGAAAATTGGTGGAAGTGTGTGAGGAATAAACCATATGCTTAAAAATTGGTTGAAGATAATTCTAATTAAAAATTAGAATTATTTAATTTCATGTGACCTTGGTGAGGTGGCACAAAAAAGTTGTAGACATGTGCTTGAATTCCAAATCAAGATTAATGAAGATTAATTAAATAAAACAAGCTTATGGAAATTTGTTTATTTAATTAATTTAGAAGAATATGATTTTAGATTTGGAGAATTTAGAATATGAACAATATAAATAAATTGAGAATTTATTCATACGTAGTCAAATTAATTAAATAACTAGTATTTAATTAATTAAATGTCATGACCGATTTTAGGTGTATATAGTAAGTGGTGCAATTTTACAATACTCCAACATCCAATAATCATACACATTGCAATAAAAATTAAATAATGGTGTACAACTTGGTTATGACATCAAAAACTAGTAACACGGGTAGGTTTTTCATAATTCTAAAATTATGAAGATTGGACAAATAGGTGTATGAGCTCTACTAGGGTTTTGAGTTTTCTGCAGTCACCTTTGGCCCCTCTTGCATCACACTGTGCATTATTTGCAGGAAACCCCTATTTTCTTGTGTGTACGATGACATTTACTGCAGTTTTTGTGTTTTAATATGCCTTCAATAAGCTCTAACCCAGCAGTTCATGTTGGTGTTAGCGGTTTGAATACGATGCTCAATGGATCCTCCTCCGAACAAATGTCCCCAAAAATTTGTTCTAAATTTTTTCCACAAGGTAAGATTTTTGATTCCCCAGCTGATGTGGTTTTTCCTTTACCATATTTTGACTATATTTGTCAATGGCTTGAGCAACACACCCTTGTGGGTTATTTTGTTGGAAGGACTCCCCCTGAAAGTGTGCTTAAAGAATGGGTCAGCAAGGCCTGGGTCCCTCATGGGGTCCACCTTGAGATGGTCCAAAATTTAACCAAGGGTTTTTTTTTGTTCCGCTTTATGGAAGTTAATCATGTCCAGGCCATTTTAGGCCACAGTCCCTGGTATGTCAGGTTATCTTTGTTTGTTTTCCAAGCGTGGACCCAAGATTTTTCTATCTCAGATGACACTAGGTTGCAGGTCCCGGTTTGGATTGAATTCCCTAGTTTTCCTTGGCCTTGTGTGCCTTTTTTGAATCATATTGCTTCCTCACTGGGGAGGGTTATTTGTGTTGAGCCCGATAGGTTTTTCCAGGCCCAACCCCAAAAATGGGTCTGTGTGGAAATAGACCTTTCCAAGGATTTCAAAGAATCCATTGACATTCAAATTGGAGCTCTTCGGCATACCCAGAAAGTCACTTACTTTAATATGCCCAACACGTGCTATAGGTGTCAGTCAACAGAGCAGAATATTAAGGACTGTCCCTTTGTAGTGCCTCATACACCTTCTCTACCATGAGACTCTGAAAAGCCTCATTAGGCAGAGTTGTCTCCTACTAAATTGGATGAAAAATGGACTACGGTTACCAATCAAAAAAATAAGTCATTTGGTTTGGGGTCAATATACAAGGCCTCTAAACCACTGAAGATTGTTTCAAACCCTTCAGGGAAGGGGATAGACACTCTTGTTGGAGCTAATAATATTTAGTGCCACCCAGGTTAAAGGAAACACCTCAGCCTACTGCCATTATGCTTGCTCAGTCGATCATTTATCCTCTCCCATCAGGAGCTCAAAGGTGGTCTCACAATCTATCTCCACCGCATGAAGAGGGTGAATATGTGCAAGAAAAACAAAGATTTTCCTCTCCATCTATACAGATTGGGTCAATTCCGCCAGATTTTTTGTAAAATCATTCTCTTCTCTGAATGAAGAGGAACTAGACTCCGATATGGAGTTTCATTCATGAATTTCCTCTCATGGAACGTTCGAGGTCTAACAAACCTCTCTAGGAAGTATTCTGTTAGGGATACTTTGTGAAAATATTCTGGTATTGAAGTGCTTTGACTCCAAGAAGTTAAAATTTCTAGTTTTTTACTTGCTTCGGCTTGCCATTCTTTTTGTCCTGCTAGTAAAATGTTTTGTACCATGCATGAGGCTAGGCGTGGTGGAGTTGTCACCCTTCTGTCCCCACAATGGCATGCTTGTGTGGTCGACCATGGGTTTGATCCCACTCATCAACATGTATGGATTCTTCTTAACATTGATAATCTTTCCTTTGGGATTATTAATGTTTATGCTTCTAATGATGTTGTGGTGCGCATTGTACTTTAGCGCTAGATTGTTGATTCATTTCCAGTTGCTACTTGGTTATTATGTGGGGATTTCAATATGGTTGAGATGGCGTATGATAAGGATGATTTCCTGCCATTCAGATGGGCAGCTGGCAAAAAGGAGGCGTGGTTTTACATGTGCAATAAATTGGGGCTTTTTGATCCCAATATTGGCCACCGCCATTCTCATTCTCTTTGGCACACTTGGTGTAATTTCAGGGTTGGCTCTAACACAATATTTAAATGCGTTGATCATGCCATGATCTCGGCTCAATATTTTTTTTCTTTTGACAACTCTTCTCTATCAGTTAAGTTGTTCGTAGATGTGACCTTGTCCGACCACTTTCCCATTTCTTTTCGCATTGAATGAGAGATACACCATCCTCGCATGTGTAAGACTCAATTATTTTTAAACACGTCTTTGCTTTGCCATAAGCCAACCCTAGCCCACATTCGCAGAGTGTGGAATTTGGAGTGCAAACCAGCTAATCATACATGCTGGATTACTTGGTGGAACAATGTTATCACACACATGACTAGATTTTTGTGCATTTTTGGGTGTCAGCTGGCTATCTTTCGTTGGCAGTTTTACGAGGCTACCACCGCTGACCTGTGGTTAGCTACTGAAACCTTGGCAGCTAGTCCCTTTTCACCATCATTGCAAGTCAAGGTGGCAGAATTAAGGCATAAAAAATAAGTTGCAAACAATTATGTTGCCAGAGGTGCAAAGATCAAAGCTCGGTTACATTGGCTAAAAGTTGGTGATAACACCTCCAAAGAGTTTTTTTTGGTGTTGCATGCCATGCACTCATCCCCTGGCATTAAAAAAATTAAAGATGGTATTCAAGTGCTCTTTGAGCTTCGTAACTTTCTCCAGGCCTTTGTGTGTCATTATGAATAGGTTTTCACTGCACAAGAACTTGCACCTATGCACCAACAAGCCCTTCAGGATTGCCTTGTTGTCGTGTCAAATAGACTTTCCTTAGCCCAAAATTTTTTTGTGATCAATTGTTAAAAATTGATGATCTCAAGGAAGTTGTTCATTCTATGGCTGATGAAAAAGCCCTAGGGATCGATGGCTTCCCTTGTGAATTCTATAAGGCCCTTTGGGACTATGTTCCAGGAAAGATCTGCATCATGTTTACTTAGAGGCTTTTCATGCTAATTCTCTAGGTAATTTAATAAAAAAAGGCAATATAAAATTCATACCTAAGTCTGGAGATCCGGAGGACATTTGCAATTTGAGGCCTATCACACTTCTCAATGTCTCTTACAAAATTATTGCCAAGGCTCTGGCGCTAAATATTTTCCATTTGTTGCCTCAGATTGTGTGTCATGAGAAAATAGGATTCATCAAATCTAGGTTCATTTTGGGTAATATTATTGTTGTTTGGGAAGGCATGGAATGGGCCCGACGTTCAAACTAGAAAACCATCTTTGTTAAAATCGACTTTGCCAAAGCCTATGACCGCATTGAATGGCCTTTTATTCTTGCTATGTTACAGGCTTTGGGATTTAGGCCTAATTTTATTTAGGTTGTTCATATGATTTTTGTGGATTCCTTGACTTGTATGACCATTAATGGTTGTTAATCTTCTGCTTTTGGCCTCTTTTGTTCCATTCAACAAGGATGCCCTCTTGCCCCCTCTCTGTATGTGTTGGTGGCTCAAGGATTTGGCTACCTCTTAGCCCACATGGTTTCCCAATGACATGTCAAGGGTTTTTTGCTGCCCAATTCTCAGGATCAATTGGTTAATGGCCATTTTGCAGATGATTTTTTCCTCACTCTTCTAGAGGAAGAAGATAATATTAAAGCGGCCCTAGATTGCCTTAATACTTTTTGTCTTGCTTTTGGTTCTACCATCCAGTGGCACAAAACCTTGTGCTACAAACAATCCATTATGCCTACTTCTCCTTGGTTTCAACAGTATAATTGGAAGTGGATTGGGCCAAGAGAATTTTTTTGATTACTGGGCATTCCCTTTGCCTTCCAGGCTTCTTCGGCTGAGTTATGGCAAGTTGTTCTATCCAGGGTTGAGCAAAAGCTTACCTAGTGGATTACTAAGCCCCTCTCTCTAGCGGGGAAATTCTGGGTTTTTTCTAAGGTGCTTGTTGCCACCATGTTTACTATTCTTCCTATTGGCCCCCTTCAAAAGTTGCCTATGGAAAGCTTGAAAAACTGCTCACAGATTTTCTTTAGGCCTTTGCTGACTCCCACAAAGGGTTTCATCATGTTGCCTGGGAATTTTGTTGCCTTCCTAGAGATTCTAAAGGACTTGGGTTACTCTCCACTTAGTGGCAAGGGACTACCTTGTGTGTCAAATGGATAATTTGTGCCCTCATTGGTAATGAGGCCTGAAAAATTCTTCTTAGACATTGTATCTAGTTTGGTTTTCCTACGTACAGACCTACCTAGAAGGGGATTAGTCTTCAAACCCTTTTAGTTATGGAGGATCCAGTCCAAATTGTGGGAAATTTTGTGGCTAAGAGCATTTGGAAAGCATGGGAGGCTATCAAACCTTGGCTTCGCTGGGTTGGTTCTAGTTTTTGTGATGGGATCTCACTCAACTGGTAGAATATTTGGTGGTCGCCCCTTTTTTCCAACAATGGTTAGCCATTGGATAAATCGCCTTGGCTTAAGGCGCTTAGATTTCATAAAAAGGGCATTCAGACCCTACAATAGATTTTTCATACACCCACTATGTGTATCATGTAGTGGGAAGAGTTTTGTGCCATGTACAGGTTTCACAACTAGGACCATGCTACTTTTGATGGTTTGGTGAATGCTATCCCTGTAGAGATGCTTCATAAGGTTGGAATTTGTGGGACCAAACCCTAGTGGAAGGAATATAAGTGGTATCCAGACACCCTTTTTAGGAATTACAAGCCTCAGCTTGGTTATAGGTAGCTTTCACCACACTTTCTTATGATTCAGAGTTTGAACCAGAGGTGGCTTCTTCAATCTCCCACTCATGTCTAGTGTAAAAGATTTCCTGCCACTTGGTCTATAAGTGTTGAGCTGAAACTTGCCCACTTTTCTTGGTGTATTCTTTTCCAAGGCTTTCTTGTGGGTTCTCGACTTGTTCACTTCGGGGTCTAGGACCCTCGCTGCCCTTTTTGTGGGAAAGCTGAGACTTTTAAGCATCTTTTCTAGTTTTTTCCCAGAGCTCAACAACTTTGGGCTTGGATTCATGACTTCTTTTGGCCCTTCAGACTGGAGCCCTTATCCTGGCATATGATTCTGCTAGGAGATTCACCTATATTTCTTGCTAAGTATACCCAACTTTGGCACACTTTTAGGGTGGAAATCCTTTTCAATATCTGGAAAGACATAAATGTCTATAGATTTTCTCATTCTCAAATGGATATTAATGTTTCTTTATATGATAAAGCAATTATTTGTTCTAATGTACTTTTACAAATTCAGGTGCAAGCTAACAAAGTTGCACTTGAAGTTGCTCACTTGCAAGTGTTGTTGGATCACTGGGGCAATGCCCCTTGCACTGTTGCTTGGGTGCCCGCTTCACCAACCTCTTCCCATAACTAGTCACCCTTTCGAGGCTGACAACAAAGTGGTTTTGCGCGCCTCTGCTCTCAGCCTCCTCTTCGGCAAGATTCTCGCCCTCCTCGGTGGACTCGCTCCCCTTCGCTGCAGGCTGGCAAAGGGTGGCCTTCTAGCAGTGCTTCAGGGAGTGGCGACGGTGGCTTTGGGTGGCCCTCTAATGACACTCCTACTTCTGGCTCTAGTTGGCCAAATACTGGTAAATGCTTTCCGTGTTTGGCGCTTGCAATCTTGCCCTGATGTGAGGATAAAGAAGAAGAAAAATATAAAGATGCTGATGATCCAGTTGGGGTCCTCCTTCTGACGTCACTAACCCTGCTGATGTATGGGGAAAAAGTTTGGATGACAGAGACCCTCTTGGCTCTGCTGGAACTACTATGGCCACTTAATGGCTCGTTTTATGTTTTTGTACTCATGGAATTTTTGGCTTGGCCCATGTTAGTTAATATTTTGGTTTTCTGGGCGTTGCCCATGTGACTCTGGGGGTGTGCCTTTTTACCACCCATCTTTTTTTGTGAATATGTATTTTATCTTTAATTTAATATAGATAACTGCCATATTCATCAAAAAAAAAAAAACTAGTAACACACAAGAGAATGGTGATAACCACTAATATCATATAATAAGTGTGATAACTTAAAAACACTCATGTGAAGAGAACAACATAAATATACCAAGTACCATGACCTGGAAATCAACAATAGAAGACTACTAGACTTAAGATGTAAAGTTTCATTACAATAGTTTTTAAATTTGCATGAATGCTGATCAGAAGTGTGACACTAAATCAAATGGAGATCTAATGGTATTCATCCAATCCAAACTTGATTGGTAGGATGCCCCTTCACTATTATGCACAAACCCTCTCAAGGTGTTTGGTGCAAGAAATGACACAACTCTTGATTAGGTGTATTTTAATGTTTGATCTCCAATCAATTTATCTTATTAAATATTTTCCCACTTTATGCTCTCCACATAGCAATATTCTAATTACAAATGGTTAATAAGGTGTCCACTCTACTTCTATCCCTAAAGTTTGATCCCAACACAAAAACTCCAAAACAATCAAAAGAGTATGATGCAAAAATGAGGCCAAAAAACATCACATTAACATCTAAAAGATAGGAAATCACATTTCCATAGTGAGACATTTCATCCCACCAAATAGAAATATTTTACATGTCCTAAAATCCAAAAAAATCATATTTTTACAATTTAATCGAGAAAAGAGCTCAATCACTTTAATGGAAGCTTCAAAATTTATTCAATTTTGAAAATTAATTTTAAAAAATCAAGAATACCCTAATGAGCATATGAAGTGCAATTATACACTTTCCATATCACAAGAAACTTCACCATAGTAATGATGCTATTTTTAAATTTCTAAAAATGAAGACATACAACAAATAGAAAACACAATACCTAGGCTAATCTAATATTCTTACTCAAATCACAAATTATGAATTGAAAACCATATGCAACCACCTAGTGTGGACATGGTCAATAAAAAAATCCAAACATGAAAGTGCGAAAAATTAAAAGATGAATGACTTGATATTATAAGTGATACCCTCATGCATAAATGGATAAGAAAGATATTTCTAAGAGCATTACACAAGAAACCTTTTCTACTCTCTCAAGATTCAATCCCACTTCCAAGTTGTTAATAGTCCTCAAACAATCCACAATAGTTTTTTTACAAGAAAACAAGAACTCACACAATGGAGTAGAGGAAAATATAGAAAAAATCATAAATAGTTCTAAAACCATTTGGTTTTCCTCTTTCACTAAAAAATACCAAAACCCCAAAGTCACTTATTTTCCTTTTCACATTTCAAAAAGATAAATTTCTCAAAATTGATATTTTTAAATGATATAATTTCAATAGATATTTAGATAAGATATTTCACCTAGAATTCTATTCAAATGCCTTAAGGATAAATAATTTTTAAAATAACTAATATAAGAATTTCATTATAATTGACTAATGCATTTAATTTCAAATAATTTCTTTTAACTTATTGTATTTCCTTAATAATCTGACTATTAAAAATATAGGACCTTTACTAAGGAAGTAATTTAACTCTTTCAACCTATGCATAAATATTTATTCACTAAAATCGATTTTTTTAAAAAATTGAATAAATGCAAGTGCAATCAAGATCTAAATAAATGCATGCAAAGGAAACACACACTTTATAGGTTTATCCATAATATATGGATCCATAATTGAAACTAATTTAGATAAAGGTTTCATAATGTTACATAAGAATTATCTCATTGCTGGAGTGAGATAGGGAGGTCAATATAACATATTTAACCAAGCCATCCTTCTCCAATTAACCAATTATTGAGATTTTTTTTGGCTACACAATAAATAAAATATCATACATATTTTCTCAACACAAGAATGACTAAAGAACAAACTAAAACCTCTAATGTGATATATTCAAATGAAGCAATACCAATAAACTACCTCAATTAAAAAATCATCTAAAGCTAATATGATATAGAGATATCATATATACTGAAATCAATAATCATAATAACAATAATGTTAAATTTGATAACATTTATAATCATAATAACATATAACATATATTGTGAAAACAATGAAACAAAAACATTGCTATAGTCTAAACATATAAAGCCACAACACATGCACATCCCATAATACATAGTCATACACCATGATGTCAATACAAAACATCATTGATAAAGTATGTTGATGAAATATAAAATATTATTGATAGGTATGATATCAATACAAAAAGAAAGTAAAAAGAAAAATACAAGGCACACACACCTAATGCATTACATCAAACATCTTGTATTTGTTGCGCAACCTTTGAAAGTAATCTTATCTATTAGGGATAAGGAAAAAATGGGGGTGACTATTTTTGAGATCACCAGGTAGTCATTCCCTTTGGTGGTTTGTTCCAACCTTCAACAACTTATCCAAGAGAAAATTTGAGTACTTACAACCTATAGTAAGATGTTCTAAGTGAATGTGTATAAAGAATTGTGATAAGAGGAAATCCAAAGCGGTTCACTATGTTTATGAGGGATAGAAAAATTCCTTAGACTAATTTAAAATGGGATTTAAAAGGTGAACCGAGAAATAGAGAGGATAGGGGATGTATGAGATGAAAATAGGGAAAAATCTTTGGAAGGGAAATTAGAATTTTGTAATGAAAAAGGATTAAAGGAAGAGAAAAAATAAAGTAAAATAATTTTAAGAAGTAATGGAAGAAACCTAATGGTACATAATATCTATAAGATAGTCTTCAAAAGTGGCTTCTATCACTTGTTGTAGAAGAATTTGGTGCAAGAAAGCTTTTCTAGTAGTCAAGATATGCAAGTTATGCACTAATTGATGAAAATATATTTTTTTATGTTGAATGAGTTTCTAGTTCAACCATTTGAAATTACGTTAAGGTTAGGGCATGTGGGACATGATATTTTAAATTAAATAGAGTTATATGGGGCTGCAACATGTGGGTGATTTTGGTCCTACATAAATTTTGGATGATTTGTGATTCACTTTTGAATTTTAGCTCAAAAATTATGGAATATAAAATGAATGTGATCCAAATGGGTTTGGGAGTCCTTGCAAAATAGTCTAGAACATGGTATCATGCTAGAATTTAGGATAAGTGACCCTAGAGTACACTTATGAAAGTGATTAGTGAAATAGGTGTAAGAACATAAGGTGAAGATCATAAAGCATTTGATTTCTAACCTTAAATTACATAATGGACTAGGTGGAACACCTTTGATTGGTTAACAATTTTATCAGTAAGAGCATCTTGTAAGTGGTTTGAATGGGTCAAATGAGTGCTTAAGTTTAGTAGGTGGACTTTTTATTTAGGAGTTACATACTATTCTCAAGAGGCACATTTATGAGGAGGATATTGGAATTCAGACCATAGATTTAGGTGCCTAAATTAGGTTCCTTATTTTGGTCCATGGTATTGAAACCATAAGTCATTTCATGGATTTCCCTTTCCCTATATATTTGATGCTTGGGATGGATTTCATATATGGTGAGTTCATAACATGTTTATACTATCAAATTGAGTCTAGAAGGTAGAGTTGAAGATCTCCTATATCTCACGTTGAAAGCACTTTGATTGTATTATAATCCTATTATTGTTGATTAATACATCTAAGTGTTCTTTAAAGACTATTTTTCTCAAAAGGGTTTTCATAAGATATATATTATGTTAAGCATTATTATTTTTTATTATCATTGTGTACATTTGTAACACTGCTTCTCTCATAGGATTAATGTAGGAACTATCTAGTTTCATTTTTACCTAGATATTATGAATCAAGTTAGAAAATATGACATAGATGTATATTCATAAATACATAAAAATAATTAATGAAAAGGTACTTAGCTCTAAGGATTGAAGCAAAATGTTATATGGAAATCTGCTCTTTATTGTTTGTCACTACGTCCCATGCTAAAAAAACTATTAGATGCCACTTGTCAAATTGGTAAATTAGTTGTACTTTACTCTTGGTCATTTTTGTATTACATAAATGATCTTTGTGCTTGTGGATTTGACCCCTAATATGTAGATTTGACCCTTATCTATGGATTTGGCCTAGATAATTTTGACCTTCAAACTCTTGTTTACCTTGGGTACTAGAGCAATGATGGTTTTGATGAAAATTGATATATTTAGTTGTACTAGGCGTGAGAGGCAATTTCCTTCCCTCCTTTTATCTTAGTCAAACTCTTGGATCAATTTATAGTTTTGACAAGAACTTCAAGACACTTCAAGAAGTCATACAAATGCCCAATTTTTTCTTATCTATGTAGATACATTATGCTATGCTATGTGCTAATGTAATGTTGATGTTGTGTAATTCCTTGACAAGTGCTAGATATCTCTTAGATAATTTGAATGAATTAGGATTTGTCCTTTTATACAACACCCTATCTTGCAATTTAAATGTTTCACTAAAGCCATCAAGTAATGATTAGTAGGAAAAGGTTCAACTTGGGTTCATTATTTATATTTGAATTTAAAAGTTCAGGGTTAAACCTATGACTACAAATTTAACCTCATTCAAACTTACTCTCATAAATTTGATTCATAACAAAAAATACAAAATTTGTAAATTATATTCAATAGAAATAGGTTTAAATTAAGATCATATCACTTATCAATTTTCATAAAAAAACATATACCTTATAAACTAATAATTAAATTTGAGACTAATAAATTAAAATAATTTCATAAAAGAAAAATTATAAAATATATACATTTCATCTTTATAATAAATAAATTAAAAAATATAACTTAATGCATAAGTTATGATGCAATGCCTTTTAAAAAATAAATGTGGATACACTTCTTACCTTTACAATAATTAAACTTACAAAGATAACTTACGAGATACCTTAATGCATAAGGTATAAGCCCAACATTCTTTTTAATATTTAAAACTTCCTTAGCAAAACACTTACAAACAACCAAGTACATAATTTTAAAATATAAAATGAGAAGTAAATTTGATTTGAGATAATTCCAAATAAAGGGCACCTAAAAATAGCTAAAATTCAAACGCCAACGATCATCACCACCTATTTCAAAATACTAGCTATAAAGAGTAAAGGAAAAGTCATGGGACATTAACATCATGTGTTAAGCTGGCTCAACACCTACGCAGGTTTTCACACTTCAGTTTAGAAAGCTCCATCATTATCCGCCATTTTCTCTCTGATTCATTTGTAGCAAGGTTATGTGGGTATGCCATTTTGATCATCCTTGATAATCCTCTCGAGTACCCATTTGGAGTGATTGCATCCCATGGAAGAAGAGAATGTACCCAATTGGCTCTCACCCAATTGGCTCTCAGTAATAGTGGCCAAGAATCGGGCAGAGTATGAGCAATTCATGCAGAAAGTGCAGGCAAAGCATCGGGAGTTTATGCAGTGGATGCAGGCCAGCCATGAAGAATTCATTCAAAAAATGGTGCAGCAGACTGCCATTCTAGATACCAAAACCCAAAGAATTTTCAGGAAGAGAGTGGTAGGAAAAAAGAAAGGAGCAGAGAGTGGCAAAGAGCTTAGTTCATGTCCGTTAAGGACTAGAAGTTTATTTGCTCCAGAGACAGGAAATTCAAGTTCAACTTTCTGTAGCGCATCTATGAGTTTCACGCCAAGCATATCTATTGGTGCATCGTCTATGTCTGCCATTAATTCTACTTCTGCATCGGGATTCAGTAAGTTTTTTATCTTGTAGGAGAATTCTTGTTTTTGCTATTTTGTTTTTGCTTGATGAATTTTGGATAGGATATGCTGTGCCCTTATCATTGGCGTGGGGCAACCTTGGACCTCAATTTTGAAAAAAATAATTCTGGATTCACTTAATTTCCGAAGCTTGTAAACCTTTCCCACCCTCAATCTTACTCTATGTTTGTTACACCAA
Source organism: Sequoia sempervirens (assembly GCA_007258455.2). NCBI lineage: Eukaryota > Viridiplantae > Streptophyta > Pinopsida > Cupressales > Cupressaceae > Sequoia > Sequoia sempervirens. Next base: position 21,336 of record VDFB02320998.1, on the reverse strand, counting down.
AAGTTTGGCCATCAATCTTGAAAAAATTAATTGCATCACAGCTAATTTCTGAAGCTTTTAAACCTGTGCCACCCCCAATCATACTCTGTTTGTTACACCACAAGTTTGATCGTCGTGTGGGTAAGGCTGTGAGGCTGCCCAAATTATTAAGGCTGGGTCGCACTCAAATACATACCATGGTCATTATAGCATAATTTTCTAGTTGGAGTTGGTGTGAAGTAAGCTTGTGCTACATTCTGATTATTTAAAACCCAAAGTCCACACTAATGTACTTCATATTTTATTACAGCACAACCTTTTCAGTGTCATTGTTATTACCGTGTAGGGTAAGCTTGGGCCACCTAATTAAAATTTTAAATATGGTCTACACTCCAACATATTCATGTTTATTGTATATTTAAACATTTTTCTTTATATTTTAATTGTAGGATGGAGTAAGCTTGACCCACATTTCAAATGTTCTAAACTAGAGTTACACTCAAATGTACTGCATTATGGGTTCAGCTTGTGCTAACTTATGAAGTTTTTTAACGTGGGCTATATTTGATTGAAACTAATATAATAATATTCGTTACACCACACTTTCTTTTTTTGGATTTAATGTGTTCCGTGCTTGTTACACCATAATCTTTCCATTGCTGTTTTTATAGAATAGTTGGGCAAACTTGGCGTATATTTTGAAAACTTCAACTTTAAATCTGGATGTACTCTATGTTGTTACACTATAACCTTTTCAATAGGGTTTTTGTAATTGTGGTCTAGGATAAGCTTGGACTACATTCTAGATTTTGAACCTAGGTAACAATCAAATGACCCATATTTTCTATGCCACAAGATTTCTACTCAAGATTCCAATATATATCATATTTTTAACAACACAACATTTGTACCAGAGATTTGGATGCACCCCATGTTTGGTACACCATAAGCTTCAGATTTTGATTTTGGTATGGTTTAAGCTTGAGCCACATAATTAATTTCTTAAAACTTGGGTCACACTTGTATGTATCCCATGTTTGTTAGCAACTTTGTAATAATATTTTAGTTACAATATGGGATAAGTTTAGGCCACATTTGTAAATTTAACTTAGATCACACTTTAATGCACCTCTTCTTTTTTACACCCCAAACCGTGCCACCATGGTTATGGGTTTTTGCAAAGAGGGAGATTTGAACCTAGCACGTGCCCTTAAGACTAATTAGAGTGATTTGGATGTGGGTTATGCTCTTATGATTGTGCCCCATAAGCATTCCAAAATAACCAATTCAACAATCCTTGCTAGGGAGGTCAAGGGTTTGAACCCTTGTCTTGGACTAAACCCTAAAACAATAAATACTTTGCATCTCAAGTTTTTTTATAGATTTCAAACCGTTCACATTCTTAAACCTTACACAATGCAAAGTGATTTGATAAATCTAGAGTTCCAAAAGAATATTAGTGAGTTCCCAACAAAACACATGTCTATAATTATAGTAAAGAAATTAACTTAAAAACTAAAGTACAAAGCATATGGATCCAAATAATAGAAGAAATAAACATTAGAAAAAAAAAAAATTCATCATACATGATAGTAATGATATAAAGTAACATAAGATTCTCCAAATTTAATTGGATATCTTGTAGCATCACATTATATTACAAAATTTAATTTGTTATCAAATCAATTATAATGTCTCCATTTTCAAGTTCTCTTGCCTTGCAATTGGAGTTGACTTTCTAGGTTTGTGTCAGCTTGATCAGAGGGGTAATTTGATATTATCAGTGAGCTCATATGGTTTAGAGGAGTTATATGATGCTTTCAAATGTTATTTTTGGTTTCCAGTTTGGGCTCCAAGATTCTTGGAGGGAGTGTCTATTTTTAGTAAGTCACTCAGTTGGGTCTATTTGTCATCTTTCATCATTGGGATTACTGCTACACAACTAGTTTTTGGTTTTGATGCATTTCGATCGTTCCCATAATTTGGAAGTAATATTAGCTTTATTTAATTAATTTCACTAAGGTTGTTATTTTAATTAACATATTTAAGGGGGCACCTTAGTGTTATAGCTCGTTGGAACCGGGATGAAAAGCTTTAAATGTTGGGATGCTGAAAAAGTGTCTTCCAATGCTTGAAAATGTTTAAAAAAAAAATAAAACACTTTTTGGAGTTAAAAGGTTTAATAAATTAATAAAGTGATTTTAAAAAGCAGCGTCTGGAAAGTTTCCTAAAAAGTTTATAAAAGGGGAATTAAGAGCTCATTTGGTATGTTGAAATTTATTATCTCTTTGTTTGAAAACCCTTGTGGTTTTGGAGATTGGACTTGGTTCATCTCATCCTTCCTGAGGACGAAAACTCTCTTGGAGAAGATTGGCTTCGGTGGTGAAGGATTTACCTTGGATAATGTTTGTTGGCGATATTGATCAGATATGTCATAGTGCATTCAAAGATTTTATTTGCTAATTTGTGAGTCTCTTTCAGAGACAAATTTGTAGGTGATTAGAAATATTATAAAATATATTGTTTGTAAACCTTGTCTGGAAGAGTTTGATGGTTTTGGCAGTTTCATCATATTCTTGTTTTGGAGCTTACACAATAGAAAGGAATGTCTTGAAATAGGATGTCATTTGTGATTGAGACAATCCTCTTGTGATAGGCATGGGGGTTATGTATTGTTGGTTGTGGGATTTGTGAATGGTGGCATGGTAACTCCTTGGAGAATATGGAGCCTTTATTGTTGGACATTGTACTCACATAGTGCTTGGCGTGACAGTTTTGGAGAACAAAAAGGTTGTTTGGGTATTTCAAAGTCCAATACACTAGGCGCCACCTTGTTAACAACATTTTGAAGGTAAGTGTGAGGCTGTAGGAGGACGTGTAACATTAGAAGTGTTGGCATAGTTACATCAGCATGGCGCTGAAATAGTTTATTGTTCTAAAAAAATCACCCCTGCCTTTTGGTTGACATATGAGTGGTGGTTTTAGTATGCACAAATCAGATTAGCAGCTGCGCATCGTAACTTATTACAAAGTGTGATTGCTAGGGTAGTTGCCAAATGACTGGGTGAGATTTGGTGAATGATACCCCTTTCCTATAGCTGTTGTGAAATACCAAATTAGGTAGTGATGGCATTATATGTTGGGACTATTCAAAGGTGTAAGAAAATGCTACTAATCAAGTCACCAATTTGCATATGCTCTTCTCTATAATATGCCCTTTATTGCAGTAGACTGTTATGTTAAACAAATTCCATTATCGCAATCCTTGGATCATTGTAAACTAATTTTCAAATTAATGGATATCATATTGTGCTCATTCATGTTCATGTTATGTTGATATATTTCAAAACCATTGTATGAATTATCAAAACATTGCAGCCAAAAACTAAATATTTAGTGTGCACATGAACTGTTTGACAAAATGCTCATTGGGAAAACAGTGCAAATTTGGTGAAAAATTGGGTGGTTTATTACAGTGGTATCAAAGCTTAAATTCTTGCCAGCCTATGGGGAAATTCAGTTTCAGATTTCAATTATGGATTTAGTAAGTGACAGAGTTGGGACAAAGACTTTTTATTGCAGGAGATAAATTGGGTCACTTGTCTCTATCAAAAGATGTTCTTCTTAGCTCATTGGAGGAAGTAGTGAATTGTTTGCATATGTTGGATCAATCACCTTCCCAATTAATTCAAATAGGTATGGTTTTGTTAGTGAATTCATTGGGTGAGCACAAATTGTTGAGACACAAAAATAAAGAGGTAAGACTCACTGTTACTCATTTCCTTAATGAAATTATAAGAATTATAGCTCCAGAAGTTTCTATAATGTTGATAGAATGAGGGAGATATTGCAATTGATCATTGAAAGCTTTGATGGGTTAGGTGATATCAAAAGTCCTTTCAGTAAGAGGGTTAAGGTTCTAGAATTGATGGAAAAGGTGAGATCACGTGTTATCATGATTGATTATGATTGTGATGATCTTATTCTACAAATGTTTCATCATTTCTTGGTTGCTAACAGTGATGATCATTTCAAATCTATTCAGGATTACATGAGAATCTTTATGGCTTCAATTATTGATGAAAGTGATGTTATTCTCTAGCCTATCATATCTTTGCTATTGGTCGTTCTGAAGCAAGAATAGGTTACATCTACAACAACTTATAACTTGGTACACAGTGTTTTCAAACAATGTGAGGGTAAGCTAAAGCCCTACTTGTTTGATGAAGAGCGGGTGAAAGAAGATGGGTTCAAATCTGAAGCGATTGATGATAGGAAATGTTTGACAAAATCCCAGGATGACTCTTTGGAACTGCATGCATGCATCTATTCATGATGAGAATGTGTGCAATGGGATTGAGAAAACAGAAGACCTTAGTACTCAATTAGAGTTATTCTATAAGGTTGATCACATTAGTGCTTATGATGGGCATGTTGATAGCATATATGGTGATGTTTTCCAATCAGCTAATGATGATGTTTATAATGATACAGGTGTCTCAACACCTAATTAGGATAGAGATTCGGAGTTGGAAAAATTTCCTTTTGATGTTGATCTAACTTCTCAGGAGTTATGCATGAAGGATGACAAAGAGGAGGCCAATTTTGGGAAGCATGATTGTAAATATAAAATCAGAAAATTTATATGAAGATGTTAGTTCTCATGGGTCCCATCATTTGGCAGGGAAATTGAAGGTAAGTGAAGACATGATTACTGCACCCATAAAGCATTTTGATGATACTCATAAGTTGATGGCAAATTATTGTTGGAGGGCTCTAGGGATGCATAAGAACATTGAAGGAGAATTTTCACTTACAACTTTTTAGGCACTCTGAGGAGCATTGGTGGTAATGAAATCAAATTACCTACACCTACTTTCTGATAGGGATCATCTTCTCATGCTTGATGAGATATATTTTGATGCACTTAGATGAACCTTCACGAATCAGAAATTCAGGTTGATGAGCTTTGTTTGGAGTTGAACTTGGTTCAATCTTCATCGTCCATAGTAGAGACTCAGTCTGCTACGGCAGCCATAACACCTGAGGATGATAGTGGTACTCATGGTTTGAGGGGAGAAACTCTTATGATGGTCAAGCACGAGGAGCTTTCAAATTTGCATGGGTTTCAGGAGAGGTATGATTCAAAATTTTCTGATTATACACATAGTTTGCATCATGGAGATCATGAGTCACCTCTGTTGGATAGCCAATTGAGGGCTCAAGACATAGTTATGAATGAGTTAGTTGTGCATACACCTAGTGGATCAACCAACAGTGAAGTGCATGCATCCATAAGTAAAGGGGCACAACTCTCTATATTGGTGATGTTGAGATTGTTATTGGTAAGTCCTATGAAGAGGAGGTGGATTCTTTTGAGGTTAGCATGATAGATCATAACGTCGTTCCATCATTTTTACATGAGGATTACAGGGCATCATCTAGTGGGAAAAATGATATTCATGATGACATGCCTCCTACACTTGTAAGCAAATCAGGAAATGTGTTTGTTGATGTTGATTGTGATCATTGGCCTAATGAGTCACGTAAATGGAAGGATCAACTGAAAGTCACTGAAGATAACATTGTTCAAACCTTAACTCACTTTGATAGCACACACAAGTTCATTGAATACCTTATTTGGTCAGCTCAACTGGAGGAAAGGCAGAAAGGGTTAATGGTTGGAGCTGCTATACCAAATTTGCGGACTATCAAACATACTTTAAAGGTAATGAAATCAGATTGCCTCTATTTGCTTTCAGATAGAGACCTTTCCATCAAGTTTGCAGAGGAGGCTTACAGGATAATGCAAATTCTGCTCATCATGATCTAAGTTGTGAGACACCTCTTGATTCTTGCAATGGTAATGGTGAAATATGGAATCCAAGTGACTATTCAGGTATTCCATTAGCGCAAGAGGGTGAATTTCACCATGATTTCATGGTGAGGTATGCTCATCAATTTTGTTTCAGCCCACGTACATACGATTTGACTATGTTTCTAATGGCACATAAAGGTGGGTTGGATAAAAGGTTACATAGATCAATTTGGTATGATGTGCTTCCATCTTCAAAAGATGAATTGAACTCTTGTCGGTCTCCTACTTTGTTTCCACCAGATGGTTGCATACAAGAACAAGAATCAAAGACTTGGCTCATTTGGATTCCAATGGTTATCAGTTTGGCACAATAGAATTCAGTAGGTATTCAGAATGGTGGACTTCCAATTTGGCTGTGGGTTTTGGGAATCCATTGGTTGATAATGATTAACAGAGTTGTGATAGTGGTTGGTTTGTTTCATTTTTGGAATGTCATGAGAGGAGATGTTGAGACTTATTCTATATGGTGAAACAAATTTTCCTTTCCGATACCCAGGATTGAGTTTGACAATGGATTTGCAAACTTTGTCTTCACTAAGATGCCTTTGCAGGATATGATTCATGGTAGTGGTTTCAGCCCTTTTAGGCACTTCAACTTGGGATTCTAGGAGAGGAGAATGCAATCTGGGCATGATGGTCAGACGATTATGATCAGAGTGGTGCAACATCAACATGGTGGTTCCTTTCTGAGACTAACTTGGAACCTTGGGATTACATTGTTTGGTAGTACAACAATTGATAAGGATGAGAGAGCCAATTTTTACTTTCAGGAGTGTACTCCTATGGTGCATTGGATTGGTTTCCTAGAAGAGCAATTCTCTAAGGGGTTGATTGAGTTTTTGCTGTATTTGATTGCTCTACTTATCATTAGTATTTAGGGGGCCTTTTGTGTTAGTATCTTGTAGGACAGTGTTTTGAGCAGAGGGTGCTTCACATCTTTTAGGTTGGTTTGGGACCTTGGGATCATTCTCAATTTCAGTTTGGTTCAGCCCGTTGATTGTAAGGTTGTGATGGCATTGCTTGAGAACAAGCAATCTTTAGCAAGGAGGACTGTAATGTCCCCATTTTTGGGTTCTCTTGCTATGTGATTGGAGCTGACTTTCTTAGTTTGTTCCATCTAGATTAGAGGCGTAATTTGATGTTACCAGTGAGCTTCGATGGTTTAGAGGAGTTATTGGATGTTTTCAAGTGTTATTTTCAGCTTTCAGTTTGGGTTCCAAGATTCTTGGATGGAGTGTCTATTTTTAGTAAGTCACCCAGCCAGGTTCATTTATCATCTTTCATCATCGGGATTACTCATGCATAGTTAGTTTTCGGATGTGATGCATTTCGATCGTTCTTGTAATTTGGAAGTAATATTAAGTTTTATTTAATTAATTTCACTAAGGTTGTTATTTTAACTAAAATATTTAAGGGGGCACCTTAGTGTTATAGCTCTTTGGAACCGGGATGAAAATCTTTAAATGTTGGGATGCTGAAAAGTGTCTTCCAATGCTCAAATGTTTTAAAATAAAAAAGCCACTTTTTGGAGTTCAAAGATTTACTAAATTATTAATTAATAAAGTGATTTTAAAAAGGAGCTTCTAGAAAGTTTCCTAAAAAGCTTGTAAAAGGGGATATTAGAACTTATTTGGTATGTTGAAGTTTATTATCTCTTTGTCTGAAGACCCTTGTGGTTTTGTAGATTGGACTTGGTTCATCTCAACCTTCCGGAGGACGAAAACCCTCTTGGAGAAGATTGGCTTTGGTGGTGAAAGATCTACCCTGGCTAATGTTTGTTGGAGATATCGATCAGATATGTCATAGTGCATTCAAAGATTTTATTTGCTAATTTGTGAGTCTCTTTCAGAGACAAATTTGTAGGTGGTTAGAAATATTATAAAATATATTGTTTGGAAACCTTGTCTGGAAGAGTTTGATTGTTTTGGCAGTTTCATCATATTCTTATTTTGGAGCTTACACAATAGAAAGGAATGTCTTGAAATAGGATGCCATTTGTGATTGAGACAATCCTCCTGTGATAGGAATGGGGGTTATGTATTGTTGGTTGTGAGATTTGTGAATGGTGGCATGGTAACTCCTTGAAGAATATGGAGCCTTTATTGTTGGACGTTGTACTCACATAGTGCTTGGTGTGACAGTTTTGGAGAACAAAAAGGTTGTTTGGGTATTTCAAAGTCCAATACACTAGGCGCCACCTTGTTAACAACATTTTGAAGGTAAGTGTGAGGCTGTAGGAGGACGTGTAACATTAGAAGTGTTGGAATACATGTTGATGTGTTTTTTCGTGACTGCACCAACGCAGAATAAAGTTGCCAACGACTACCCTATTCTCTCTTGATCAAAGTATTCCAGCACGCTAAGATTGCTAGAGAGTTCGTGTGTTCAACTCCAAGGTTCCTTTAATGTGATTAGTCTCAGTTGGCTCGATGTGATTTGCTGGTATTTCATGGGGACTTACAAAATTGTTCAACAGTAGAGGAAGGGGATTTCACAATTCGACAGATTTATCAATGAAGCACGGGATTCCTATTCTAACCAGAAAGTATTGAATTTAAAGTGGTTGCAAGGTTTAGAGAGTCTAAATCTATTCTAAGTGCGGGATATGGAGCTCAACTTCAGCAAACTTCAACCAAACTTCGCTTTGCCTCGCATCGGACAGCTTCCACGGAGTCGGTGCAATCTTGAAGGGAGATGACTAAAGATGTTCAAACCACCACTTGACATGAAGATACCATCACAACGACGCATACCATCATTCAAATTGTGATTGAAGTTAGGCCCACAATGTTTCCAGTTGACCACACAAGGCAAACACACCATTAGTGAGCCCGCTAGTGGTATGGATAAGCGAAACTTGCTTAGATCAAACACCACATTCCATGGCTAACATCTACTTGCATAAAAATGAAATTACGCTATTTGAAGTAGAAGGGATGAAGAAACCTTGCTAGCTATCCATAACAAAGATGAATTTCACCATCAATGAAAAGATCTTTTATTATGAAAGTTTTACACAACAATTTCTTGCAAAAGTTTTCAAAGGAAAACTTTCCTTCTTCAACTACACTATCAATCTATACTAAGCTACTTCTAAGTTGTCTCTCTACTCTATGTTACTGTCTAACTAGTGCCTATTCTAATGAGATACATATGAGGGGAATGCCCCTTTATATAGCTGGCCAAGTCTAGTGGACGGTCTAGATTACAATCGGCTGGATGGCCCAGATTGTGCCACCTTAGCCCTAAACAAGATTCACCCTAAAAACTACCACAAAGAAGAGTGGGGCAATAAATGAGCAATTACTGGCTACCACCTTCTAGAAGATTCCAACTTGCAAACACGTTCACACTGTTCTTTCCTGACTGCGGACTTGATCAAATAGCTTTAACTTCTGGCATGGCAGGCCCGTCCTTGGTCCGACTCCAAGACTATAACTTTTAAACTTGTTTGCATTTCTTGATGTTGTTCTTCAACTTTGAAGTACTAGCTTTGGGTTTCCATTTTTCCTCCATTCTGAGCTTTGAAAATATTTCTTCTTCGCCACTTGAGCTGGGCACATACTAAGTCTCAACACTTAGCCATTTTCTCCAAGTATTCGCTTTATCTCCCCAAGTCATCACCGTTTGGTCTCGACGTTCCTCCTGCAAAACAAGCAAGGAGAAGAGCATTAGAACACTTCAAAATATAAATTTACCTTACTCATCTGATTTTCATGCTCTAAGTAATCTCTGGATTTGATGGGCTCATCATTTTTTCTCTAACAAACTTCATCCTCAAATTCTTCATGCCTTAGCCAAATTTCCAACCCATCTTGTATTCTGCTTGGGCGTACTTTGCTTTGATATTTCATCCAACTCAGGCCCGAGAAAAAAAAATGCTTTCATTAGGAATTTGGTCAAAAATTGTCTAGGTGCCCAACTTCAAATTCATCCGCCAAGGCGACATATTTCAACATCTTTTCCTTTCTTGCCTTAGAAAAAATTTCAAACTTTTACTTAGGAAATTCATTATTTAAGTGCTCATCAAATTCTCCGTCTTAAACACCTTGGCGAAGTGCAGAGGACTTTGAAATCCACTCCTTGTTGAAGATCTTAAATACCCAAAAGAAAAAATTCTTTAGAGTGTGTCGAATTCATGGGTACACAACGAATGGGTTCATTTAATTTTTTTCTTGAATTTTTGAACCTTAGAAAAATAATTTTCAACAAATTTAATCCACTTCTTCATCTCTCTGAGTATCTTGTTGTTCTGACTTGAAAATTCTTAATCAAACCTGTGAAGTTGGCATCTTCTGACTTTTCCACTGGCAACTCTATTCATGTTTCTGAAAAATTTCATACCTCCAAGTCCAGGCGTGATTTTCCTAAGGAAGAAAATTTGTGCCTTAGAAATTTTTTCAATCACTTAGCACATTTTGCACTTTTGCCTTAGAAAATTTTTAAATTCATCTTCAATCATTCTCCCTATGAAGAAAATTTTATCTACTTAGAAATTTTTTTCCTCAAATGCCTTGGGCGCATTTTGGATGTCATGAGGGATATTTTTAATTTCAACTCCTAGCACTTTATCAACCTCACCTTCCTTTGGCGTATTTGGCATTTGAAGAGGATTTCTATTTCCACGCCTTAGCCATTTTATTTCATTTTATCATATCAACTTGGGCGCATATCACACAGGCAGGAGGATGAACCTTATTTCAACGCCTTAGCAATATTTTAATTCATTTTACCTCACCTTGTCTTCATCTTGCATGGCGCATTTAGCATGAGGTGGAGGATATTTCCAACGCCTTGACTTGTTGACTTCTCCTTTTGTGGGCGCATTTCCCATGGTGAGGTGGATTTTAAATTTTGACTTTTTGACTTTGCCTTGTCTTTGACTTCCTTGCTAATCTTGGCGCATTTAGGCTAGGCAAGAGGATGGACTTATGCCTTAGAATATTTTCTTGACATGCAATTACCTTCTTTGACTTGGGCGCATCTAGTACATGATGTAGGATGGGCGCATTTGGCACATGCAAGAGGATCAACTTACCACGCCTTAGCCATTTCATCACCGTCAGTTACTTTCTTGGGCGCATTTTGGCTATGCATGAGGATGGGCGCATATGGCATGTTGAGGGGAATATTTTACACTTAGAAATTTTCTTGCATGCTTGACTTGAGAGGAGGGCGCAAATGGAGGCATGAGCAGGATAAAACCTCAACACTTAGAAAATTTTCAACACCTTGATCAAGCATGGCGCATTTGGAGGTGGCAGGAGGATAAACTCAAGACTTAAAATATTTTCATCACCTTATTTCTCCTTGGAAAGTTGGGTGCATATGGAGGGTGGAACAGGACATTAGACATTTCGCATTTTTCTCAACATCTCTGGCTACAGTGGGCGCATTTCTTAGGTCTTGCAGGTTGAAACTCTAACTTAGAAAAAATTTCACCTCATGCCTGTGAGGAGGGCGATTTGGAGGTACTTGCAGGATATCTTCAATACTTTGAATTTTCATAACCACCACAAGGCAAGTTGGGCGCATTTTACATGTCCAGCAGGATAAACTCCAGACTTGGAAATTTCCTCAGCCATTGCCAACCTCTTCGTGTCCTGCTATTTATAGTAAATCCTCTGATTTCCATACTTCTGAAGCTTAGAACGATTTGAAATTTTGAACACTGGATCTTCATGATCTGTTCAGCCTGTTGACACTGCTATTCTGAGTTGGCCTGCTAAAAATAGCAGATTTCCGAAAGTGGTTTGCTTTTTTTAGTAACCGCTTGTTTCTGATATCTCCACAGCTCCAATTGACTTGAAATTCGAATGCTGTGATCCTCATTGGATGACCTGCCTGTTGACACCGGCGCCTGCTGTTGATTTACTATTTTTAGCCAGTTTCTGAAATGACTTACAATAAATAGTAAGTGCTCCATTTGCTTTCAAATTTTACCAGCGAATAGCTCAAAAGATGCTGATCGTAGTGGTATACACCGGTTTTTGAAAATTCTGACTTTTTACCCCTCTTTTTGGGTCTCGAAGCTGGAAACCCTAATTTGACTTGCATGCATATCATATGACCTTTGTTTGTCCTCGTTTCTGTTGTATTGCGATCAGTTTGTGATTCTAAAGTGATGGGAGGTGGCTGTCGGAATGCATCTGCTAAAAATAGTAAGTTGCTGAAGAAGTGATTATCTCTGTTTGCATGTCACATCATTGCGTAGATCTCGAAAAACCCATAAAGAATCATCAGACATGCAAAGAAAACCCTGACATGCAAACCCTAAAAATAGCCTTCGAAGGCTGAACTTTGAAATTCATCATCTTGCTTTGCATGTTATACCATTGCGAAGGTCTTAGAAAACCCAGAAGGAATCTCCAGACATGCACTGAAAAACTCTGCATATAAACCCTGAAATTTGCTCTGGAAGTTGAACTACTAAAAATATTGAGTTGTCTGTTTCAGCTCAAATTTTGCACGCGAGTAGCTTGATGTGTTCTGAATGCAGTGTGTAATGTCCCCTTCTCAAACCTGATTGTTCTTGTGACCGTTGGCCTTTTTTCTGGAAACCCGAAGGCTAGTCGGAAGATAAATTAGGGTTTCCTATTTTTGAGGAGGTCGTTGTTCAGAGATGGTGGATTCAATGGCGGATTCCTTCTGGGTTTTCAGAGGGCTTCGCAGTGGTATGTTCATCTCGGCATTCAGAGCACTTTTTGGAATTTACTATTTTTAGTAAATTCTATTTTTGGCAGTAATCAGGATGGTATCAGGCAGTTGACTTTCCCCTTCAGTTGATTCAAGTGGCGTATTCAGTTTCGGGCTTCAGAATGCAGTTCTGGGAAGTCGAGCTCATTTCACTTAAAAATAACATTATAATTAAAATGTTATTTTATCACCTTGGCCTAGTCGAATGACTTAATGTCGTTTTAAAAGGTGGACTCAAAGGGTGGCGCCTTCATTAAGGTTATAATTAATATTTGGTGAATTTTCCAAAGTCAAAGGAAATTAATGTGGGCGCATTTATCAAGGTGATGTTTTAATTAAAATATGATTATTGAGCTAAAGGTGAAAAGGACGCCTTATTGAAGGAAAAGTTAGGGTTTGAGCTTGAGTTGGATTTTAGGGTTTCGTGAAGTCAAACGGAACTTATAAAAAGGAGTCTTGTGCATCATTTCTTCATCTTTGGACGACTATACTGTTATGCTGCCGAATTGGCTCTGGGACTGCTTCGAGGAATGAAGGCCTCCTAGCTTGGGCATCGCTTCGTGTTTGAAAGACAACATCTAGTGGTGATTTTGTATCTGTGAGTTGCATTTAGCTCGTGCATTGTGTTTAGTTATTTGCATTGTCAAATCTGTTTTGGGCATTTTAGTGTTGCAGCATTGTAGCTTCATTTAATACAGCAGATTGCATGTTTTTACTTATATCTCAAAAAACACAAAAATGCTAGTTCTGGGTATTGCATCAATCTTTAAGTTTGTAAGGAGCGTTCATTTTCTCCAATTTATAGATCTTAATGTAGTGTATTGAATTTTTAATGCCAAGTTGAATTCTTCAGCTGGGCCGTACCATTTCCTTTTCTTGGAATTTGTGTCTTTTAAAAGATTCAAGGTTTGGGTGAAGTTCTGTGGTCCAAGTTTGGTCGCCTCCTCCCTAAGGGTGTTATGCATTTGTTTTCAAGTCAATAGAGTTAGTAACGAGAGAGATAAGTGCATTTTAGTGAGTTTAAAGGGTGCTGGTTTGATACATTAAGCTGCAGGTCTGTTAAATCAGATTAAAGAAGTCTGCATTTTCTTTGGGATTGGTGTTAGGGAACCCTTAAGACTTGTGGAAGACATCTTCGTTGTTGCATCTCTATTTACTTCTCTGGTTGTATCGAAAGCAGGGTGTTGTTTAACATATTGCAAGCTGCTGGTTATATGATAAAAAGTGCAGATCTGATTTTGACAGTCCGAGAAATCTGCATCTTCTGATTTGGGTTTGGCATTGTGGTTTACTTAAAAGCTTGAAGCAGATTTATTGTTGAATGCACCAATTGAAAGGAATCTGATATCTTGACATTGCAGGCAATAATTATATATTGTAAACTGGCAGTAGTACTGACCAGTATTCTTTAATATTGCATTGTCATTATTTGTAATACTCGTTCTTGCTTTCAGTACTAGTTTGAAATAGTTATAACTCCGCCCTATGGTAGCTACTTCCCATTTTGGGTGAGCAAGCACATTCTGGGTGTTGAGTAGTTTCAGCTTTCAGCATTTCATTTCAAGCTTTGCTTTCTGTAATCACTCCGTCATATGGTCGCCCCTCACTCCGCATTGGATTGGGTAGCACATACTTGACGTTGAGTTCTTTTCTGCATTTAGAATAGAAGACCCTCTGACCAATGCTCGCCATCATCGGCGCCATACTGGTTAGAGTTACAGCATAAGCAGTTTGTTTTAGATCCTCTGACCAATGCTCGCCATCATCGGCGCCATTCTGGTTAGAGTTGCTTTCTTGCACGTTTTGGTTTTCTCCTCTAACCTTAACGGGTGCACTGCTTTGTAATTTGTAAATTGAAAACGAAAAAATTTGGCTCGGAATATTTCACAGTGTGACTGTTAAAACTTCAACAATGCTGAAGGAATGCCCCGAATTGCACACTTACTAAAAATAGTAAGTAGCCGGAATCTGATGAAACTTCAGTGGAAATCTACTGGAAGTGCACTGACATCAATGTTAAGCTCTGTTTTCAATTTATTCACTCAATTTGACCCCAAATTGGTTGGAAAGTTCAAAACCCTAACTCTATAGACTTAGCCAAAATTTCAATCTAGAGAGGCACATCCCCAGAAAGACAAACAGAACAAGAGGGAGACAATAGGAAAACAAACTAAAATCAAGCCAAAAGTTCAAAACGAAGCAAAAATTAGGGGGTCCCCATTTGCAATGGGGCGATGTGTGAAAAAGGTCACAACAATACATACATCAGCATAACACTGGAATAGTTTATTGTTCTAAAAAAATCACCCCTGCCTTTTGGTTGACATATGAGTGGTGGTTTTAGTATGCACAAATCAGATTAGCAGCTGCGCATCGTAACTTATTGCAAAGTGTGATTGTCTAGGGTAGTTGGCAAATGATTGGGTGAGATTTGGTGAATGATACCCCTTTCCTGTAGCTGTTGTGAAATACCAAACTGGGTAGTGATGGCATTATATGTTGGGACTATTCAAAGGTGTAAGAAAATGCTACTAATCAAGTCAGCAATTTGCATATGCTCTTCTCTGTAATATGCCCTTTATTGCAATAGACTGTTATGTTAAACAAATTCCATTATCGCAATCCTTGGATCATTGTAAACTAATTTTCAAATTAATGGATATCTATTGTGCTCATTCATGTTCATGTTATGTTGATATATTTCAAAACCATTGTATGAATTATCAAAACATTGCAGCCAAAAACTAAATATTTAGTGTGCACATGAACTGTTTGACAAAATGCTCATTGGGAAAATAGTGCAAATTTGGTGAAAAATTGGGTGGTTTATTATAGTGGTATCAAAGCTTAAATTCTTGCCAGCCTATGGGGAAATTCACTTTTAGATTTAAATTATGGATTTAGTAAGTGACAAAGAGTTGGGACAAAGACTTTATTGCAGGAGATAAATTGGGTCACTTGTCTCTATCAAAAGATGTTCTTCTTAGCTCATTGGAGGAAGTAGTGAATTGTTTGCATATGGTGGATCAATCACCTTCCCAATTAATTCAAATAGGTATGGTTTTGTCAGTGAGTTCTTTGGGTGAGCACAAATTGTTGAGACACAAAAATAAAGAGGTAAGACTCACTGTTACTCATTTCCTTAATGAAATTATAAGGATTATAGCTCCAAAAGTTCCTATAATGTTGATAGAATGAGGGAGATATTGCAATTGATCATTGAAAGCTTTGATGGGTTAGGTGATATCAAAAGTCCTTTCAGTAAGAGGGTTAAGGTTCTAGAATTGATGGAAAAGGTGAGATCACGTGTTATCATGATTGATTATGATTGTGATGATCTTATTCTACAAATGTTTCATCATTTCTTGGTTGCTAACAGTGACGATCATTTCAAATCTATTCAGGATTACATGAGAATCATTATGGCTTCAATTATTGATGAAAGTGATATTATTCTCTAGCCTATCATATCTTTGCTATTGGTCTTTCTGAAGCAAGAATAGGTTACATCTACAACAACTTATAACTTGGTACACAGTGTTTTCAAACAATGTGAGGGTAAGCTAAAGCCCTACTTGTTTGATGAAGAGTGGGTGGAAGAAGATGGGTTCAAATCTGAAGCGATTGATGACAGGAAATGTTTGACAGAATCCCAAGATGACTCTTTGGAACTGCATGCATGCATCTATTCATGATGAGAATGTGTGCAATGGGATTGAGAAAATAGAAGACCTTAGTACCCAATTAGAGTTATCCTATAAGGCTGATCACATTAGTGCTTATGATGGGCATGTTGATAGCATATATGGTGATGTTTTCCAATCAGCTAATGATGATGTTTATGATGATACAGGTGTCTCAACACCTAATTAGGATAGAGATTCAGAGTTGGATAAATTTCCTTTTGATGTTGATCTAACTTCTCAGGAGTTATGCATGAAGGATGACAAAGAGGAGGCCGATTTTGGGAAGCATGATTGTAAATATAAATCAGAAAATTTATATGAAGATGTTAGTTCTCATGGGTCCCATCATTTGGCAGGGCAATTGAAGGTAAGTGAAGACATGATTACTGCATCCATAAAGCATTTTGATGATCCTCATAAGTTGATGGCAAATTATTGTTGGAGGGCTCTAGGGATGCATAAGAACATTGAAGGAGAATTTTCACTTACAACTTTTTAGGCACTCTGAGGAGCATTGGTGGTAATGAAATGAAATTACCTACACCTACTTTTTGATAGGGATCATCTTCTCATGCTTGATGAGATATATTTTGATGCACTTAGATGGACCTTCAAGAATTAGAAATTCAAGTTGATGAGCTTTGTTTGGAGTTGAACTTGGTTCAATCTTCATCGTCCATAGTAGAGACTCAGTCTTCTATGGTAGCCATAACACCTGAGGATGATAGTGGTACTCATGGTTTGAGGGGAGAAACACTTATGATGGTCAAGCACGAGGAGCTTTCAAATTTGCATGGGTTTCAGGAGAGGTATGATTCAAAATTTTCTGATTATACACATAGTTTGCATCATGGAGATCATGAGTCACCTCTGTTGGATAGCCAATTGAGGGCTCAAGACATAGTTATGAATGAGTTAGTTGTGCATACACCTAGTGGATCAACCAACAGTGAAGTGCATGCATCCATAAGTGAAAGGGGCACAACTCTCTATATTGGTGATGTTGAGATTATTATTGGTAAGTCCTGTGAAGAGGAGGTGGATTCTTTTGAGGTTAGCATGATAGATCATAACGTCGTTCCATCATTTTTACATGAGGATTACAGGGCATCATCTAGTGGGAAAAATGATATTCATGATGACATGCCTCCTACACTTGTAAGCAAATCAGGAAATGTGTTTGTTGATGTTGATTGTGATCATTGGCCTAATGAGTCACGTAAATGGAAGGATCAACTGAAAGTCATTGAAGATAACATTGTTCAAACCTTAACTCACTTTGATAGCACACACAAGTTCATTGAATACCTTATTTTGGCAGCTCAATTGGAAGAAAGGCAGAAAGGGTTAATGGTTGGAGCCATAGTTGGCATACTCGCAGGAAACTCGGCGAGTCTTGAAAAACTCGCGAGTTTTTTTCAGAAACGAGTTTTTGCAAAGTTAACTCGCAGAACTTGAAATTCGAGTTTTTTCGAGTTTTTGCAAAAACTCGCGAGTTTTTAGTGGCGAGTACTCGCCAAAAACTCGCGAGTCCGAAGGAAAAACTCGCCTGCGCAGGAATAAAGGCTGAAGACGTCTTTTAATAAGTTCATTTCATTTCAAAATCACTTGATACTTTGTGTGAGGAGCTAAAACCCCCCCCAAGCAAGGAGATATCATTTCCAACGATTTTCCATCGAGGAGAGCGGATTCAAACGCCATTTTGTGTGGATTTTGAAGGGAAATTCGATTCACAGGTAGGGTTTTTGTTTTTGTTTTTTGTTTTTGATTAATTAATTTCTTTCATTCTTCTTGCAAAATACTCATTCCAAATTGAAAAAAGACATGATAGAGCACAAAGAAACAATTTTTTTGCATTTAGAATCCAAAAAACAAGATTCATCACAATTTTTTGTTGATTTTTGCTGATTTTTTTCATTTTTTTCACTATTTTTTGAAATTTTCAGACCTAGGTTCATTTTTTGTGTAGAATGATATGATTAGTTAATAATGTTAATTGATAATTCATTTAAACACATTTGTATAAATTTAAATCAAATTTAGCTCTAGATTTTTGAAGTTTTAATGATTTTAGGTTTTTTAAATTTTTTTGTATTAAAAAACTAATATGTTGTACATATTTTTGAATGTGTAGATTGATCATTGATCAGTGAATACACATTACACACTATAATGGCTTCTGGCTCTGGTTCAGGCTCAGCATCAGGTTTTGCCCCCACTCCATCAACTTCCACCCCTCACACAGCATCATCATGGGTTCCAGGCACTCGTCCTGCAGGGGCTAGAGACCCTACATGGAAATATGGTGTCAGAGGGCCAGTGCCTGGAACAGTTGTTTGTGGTGAATGCAGAAAAACATATCATGGAGGCATAAATCGCCTCAAATACCATCTAGCAGGCATTCCTCAGCGTGATGCCAAGGTTTGTGAGAAGCCCAAAGAAGAGATTAGAAGAGAGATGCTTGCCCTACTTTCACTTGCTGAGGAAAAAAAAATGCAAAGGGAGAGGGCTAAAAAAGCCATAGCAGCATCCATAGCCAGTGCTAGGGGACATGCGCATGCCCATGGGACTCAGGAGCACGGGGTCGAGCACATGGAGATAGAGTCAGATGAGGATGCAGATATTATTGGCATTGTGGGCTCTCTTCATGGTCCACGGATTCGCATTCATGGCACATCCTCCACAGCCACATCGGCTAGGCCCCCCTTGTCCTCTAGTTCGACTAGAGTGCCAATGCCACCACCACCTTCATCTTCACGCAACCCACAAAGTTTTTTGTGCCAAGAAACACACGAGGAGCACAGGGATCATTGGAGGCTACAGGGTGGAACAAGGAGGTGCATGAACATGCCAAAATGGCATGTGCTGATTTTTGGTATTTCAATAACATACCATTCAATGTGGCGAGTAGTCCCTATTGGCACAAGATGGTCACTTCATTGACAGTTGCGGGAAAAGGCTTCAAGCCACCTTCTCGCAAAGATTTGAGTGGGAGGTAAGTGACAAGTCAACTTAAATTTTATGTTCTTTAATTTAAAATTTAAATTACTTTATTATTTATGTTGAGTTCAAGCTATTTTTTGTTTAAAACTTACAATTTTGTACTTATTTAATTATTTTACTTTGTACTTGCAGTTTGCTCACAAATGCAACCGAAAGGGCAATGCATGTGGTGGAAGAGCAAAAAACTAAATGGAAGAAATTTGGCTGCTCAATTCTTTCTGATGGGTGGACGGATGGGAGAAACCGCACCATCCTTAATTTTTTGGTTGCTTCCAAAGGTGAAGTTGTGTTTTGGAAGTCGGTGGATGCTTCCAACAGGATAAAAACTGCAGATACATTGTGTACGCTGTTGGAAGAAGTTGTGATGGAGGTGGGCATTGCTAATGTGGTGCAAGTCATCACAGATAATGCAGCAGCGTATGTGGCAGCTGGAAGGATGCTTGAGAGTAGACATCCATCGCTCTTTTGGTCACCTTGTGCGGCTCATTGCCTTGACCTTCTTTTGGAGGACATAGGCAAACTTGTTTGGGTGGCACCGATTGTAGATGATGCAAGGAGCATCACAAAATATATCTACAATCACCCTTGGGTTCTTAGTTTGATGAGAGAGCATACGCAAGGGAAGGAGTTGGTGAGATCGGGTGCCACAAGGTTTGCAACAATTTTCCTAATGTTGCAAAGCATTTTGGATTCTTTGGGCTCTCTAAGACAAATGTTCGTGAGTCAAGCATGGAATGACTCTTCATATTCAAAGAAGGCCGAAGGAGATAGAATTTCTGCAATAGTCTTCGACCCCTTGTTTGCACAAAAAGCTACAGAGATCATGAAGGTAACTTCCAAACTTTGATTTTAATTTTAATCTCAAGTTCAATATAAATATATGTTTTTTAATTTAACTTTAAGCCTTTCATTATAAATTTCTAACTTTGATCTTTTTGTATTTTTAATCTACGTGTCGGAGCCCTTGGTTAGAGTCCTCCGCTTGGTAGATGGGGATGAAAACCCAATGGGATACATTTATGAGGCCATGGATAGGGCCAAGGAGGCCATCAAAAGTTATTACAAGGGGGACAGCCTCAAATTTGATCCCGTATGGGAGATTGTTGATAGGAGGTGGAACAATCAACTCCACCAACCCATCCATGCAGCAGGGTACTTCCTCAACCCTTCTTTTCTCTTCTCAGAGAGCTTCTCTGATCCTAATGGAGAGGTTATGGAGGGGCTCACAACATGCATTCAGAGGATGGAACCTGAGGTTGCAGTGAGAGACCTCATCGTCAAGGAGATGGATATATATAGGGAGGCAACTGGTAATCTCTTTTCTTCAGAGTTGGCTGTTAGAGGAAGAACCACTCTGCCACCAGGTATAAAATTCAGAGTCTTTAAATTTTAAGTTTATTTCACATGCATCTTAGAATTTGATAAAATGTGTTTGGACTTTTGACTTTTGAGTCTTTGACTTTGTTTTCTAACTCTTCAATTTTCTTTTCTTTTTTTGCAGATGTTTGGTGGAAAATTTGGGGTGGAAAATTTGGGGTGGAAAAACCCCAAATCTACAAAAAATTGCCCTCCGCATTCTATGTCAGCCTTGTAGTGCATCCAATTGTGAGCGCAATTGGAGCTTGTTCGAGTCCATTCACAAGAAAAAGAGGAACAAGTTAACACAAAAGCGCCTCAATGACTTGGTCTTTGTGCAATACAACCTTCGGTTGCGCATAAAGAGAGTTGAAGAAAAATCACAGGATCCTATTGACTTAGATGAGATAGATCCCTATAGTGATTGGACAGGGCGAGAGGAGCAGCCTCCATTGTTTAGTGCAGATGAAATCCTTGACTTTGAGAGAGAGGCAATGGAGGATGTGGGTGCATCAGGAGTTGGAGATGTAGGGTTGGATGAGATCCAGCCAGAGCCAGAGCCAGAGCCAGAGCCAGCAGCAGTAGCACCGCAGCCACCACCACTAGCACCACGCACACGTGGCAGGGCTAGAGGACCCACCTCTTCTTCCCTAGCTGTTGCTAGACTAGGGAAGAGGAAAGCCTAGCATGTTGTATTTAGTTGTTGTTTAGAACTTTAGTATTTGCTTCTAGTTCTAG
>VDFB02320997.1:0-40679 GCA_007258455.2 Sequoia sempervirens | reverse complement strand
AAAAAGCTGAAAAAATCACATGAAACAATTGAAAGGAGAAAAAGTTGGAGAAAATCACCAAAAATATCAAACCAAGAAAAATGAAAAATTAAAATTGATGGAAGAAAAAAAAAAGTGAGAAAATCAAGTAAACTATGGAAAAGAGATATTCATTGACTACTTTATATATATATATTTTAAATATAAATATACTAGTAGATAAATTTTATATAAAATAAAATATTAAGTATAAAATAAAATATCTAATGTTACTTTTACTTTACCATTTTTTAAATAAAAATAAATAATCAAGAATAGAAAGTGAACTAGAGTTTTTTAATAAATTATAATAGAAATATATGTTAGCACTTTTTTTTTAAAAATGAACTTGAGTTTAACATTTTTAAACTAAAAAATAAAAAATTAAGAAAAAAAAGATCTAAAATGAAAAAGTGAACTTGACTTTGTCAATAAAAATATGTGTTACCACTTTAAAAAAAATAATGGACTTGAGTTTTCTAAGGAATTATAATAGAAACATGTGTCCCCACTTAACTCATGTAGTAAAGTAATTTATAGTTTTTTATTTTTAAATAATTTGTATTATTTGAGATAATTTTTGCTTTCTTAGAGTTCCTTAGGAGACCCATTTTTTATTTAAATTTCCCCTAATGCCTCTTATATATTTGGTGGCGGAAAAAATGCCTCCCTTCAATGTACACATTTGTTCCGGTACATGCTCGATTCGTCCATCTTATTTTATATAGTAATTATACTTTTTTATCTGATTGCTAAGTGCTAGGGATGGGATACACTTGAAGATTCCGAGTCTTCCTTTCTGATCAATTTATCCCTTTTTGTTTTCTTCTCTGATGATTCCTTCCTTAGCTATGGAATTCTACCTTCCTCTTATATTTTCGGTGGCGGAAAAGACATCTCCCTTTAATATACACATTTTTTCTAGTACATGTTGGATTTGTTTATCTTAATTTAAATAGTAATTATACATTTTTATTTGATTGCCAAGTGTTAGGGATGGGATACACCTAAAGATTTCGAGTCTTCCTTTCTGATCACTTTATCCCTTTTTATTTTATTCTCCGATGATTCCTCCCTTTGCTATGGAATTATACCCTCCTCTTATATCTTCAGTGGTGGAAAAGATGTCTCCCTTCAATGTACACATCTTTTTTGGTACATGCTCGATTCGTTTATCTTATTTTAAATAGTAATTATACTTTTTTATCTGATTGTTAAGTGCTAGGAACAAGATACACCTAAAGATTTTGAGTATTCCTTTCTGATCACTTTATCCCTTTTTGTTTTCTTCTCTGATGATTCTTTCCTTTGCTATGGAATTCTACCTTCCTCTTATATCTTCGGTGGTGGAAAAGAAGTCTCCCTTCAATGTACACATTTGTTTTGGTACATGCTCGATTCATCTATCTTATTTTAAATAGTAATTATACTTTTTTATCTGATTGCTAAGTGCTAGGGACGAGATACACTTGAAGATTATGAGTCTTCATTTCTGATCAGTTTATCCCTTTTTTTCTTTCTTCTTCGATGATTCCTTCCTTTGCTATGGAATTCTACCTTCCTCTTATATCTACGGTGGTGGAAAAGATGTCTCCCTTTAATGTACACATTTTTTCTGGTGCATGCTCGATTCATCTATCTTATTTTAAATAGTAATTATACTTTTTTATTTGATTGCTAAGTGTTAGGGACAAGATACACCTAAAGATTCTGAGTCTTCCTTTCTAATCACTTTATCCCTTTTTTTTTTTCTTCTCCAATGATTCCTTCCTTTTCTATGGAATTCTACCTTCCTCTTATATCTTTAGTGGTGGAAAAGATGTCTTCCTTTCTGATCACTTGATCCCTTTTTGTTTTCTTCTCCAATGATTCCTTCCTTTGCTATAGAATTCTACCTTCCTCTTATATCTTTGGTGGTAGCAAAGACGTCTCCCTTCAATGCATGCATTTGTTCTAGTACATGCTCAATTCGTCTATCTTATTTTAAATAGTAATTATATTTTTTTATCTGATTCCTAAGTGCTAGGGATGAGATACACCTAAAGATTTTGAGTCTTCCTTTCTAATCACTTCATCCCTTTTTGTTTTATTCTCTGATGATTCCTTCCTTTGCTATGGAATTGTACCTTCATTAGGGGAAATTTACATAAAAAATGTGCCGCGTAAGGATGACATCATCACCTTTTTGAGTTACCAAAAATCAATTAAAAGATAGCGTCAATTGTTACAGTGACATCATCCAAAATAAAGATAAAATTATTTATTTTATAAAATAAAACTTTATAGAATCCTATGAATTAATTCATGATGGTTAATTTAACTCTACGTATCCAATTCTATCTCATTCATCTTTCTAAATGTAAAATATTCTTTTTATTTTTTAGATTTATATTGTTAAGTTCTATTATAGAAATTATTATGTTTTTTTTAATATTTTCATTCTTAAAACTAAAAATTTATATAAAAAGCATTTCAAAAATATTGTAACAGAACTTTTCTTAAAAATATTTAAAATCATAAAACTTGTTATAAAAATATTTAACATAATAAATCTAAATCTATAATATGGAACTTGATTTAATATATTAAATTTATATAAAATAAAATATCTAAAGTTTGTTTTTTAAATAAAAGTGGCTAAGCCACTAAACATTTTATTAATAAGGAAATAGTTTACAAGCCCTAGTTCATAAGGAGCATACTGGTAGGAAAGAACCAAGGAAGAAAACCTCTGGTTATAGCTCTAAAAAAAGATAGAAAAAATAAACTAGAACCCCAACCAAAGCATATTCTTTTTATTTTTTAGATTTATATTGTTAAGTTCTATTATAGAAATTATTATGTTTTTTTTAATATTTTCATTCTTAAAACTAAAAATTTATATAAAAAGCATTTCAAAAATATTGTAACAGAACTTTTCTTAAAAATATTTAAAATCATAAAACTTGTTATAAAAATATTTAACATAATAAATCTAAATCTATAATATGGAACTTGATTTAATATATTAAATTTATATAAAATAAAATATCTAAAGTTTGTTTTTTAAATAAAAGTGGCTAAGCCACTAAACATTTTATTAATAAGGAAATAGTTTACAAGCCCTAGTTCATAAGGAGCATACTGGTAGGAAAGAACCAAGGAAGAAAACCTCTGGTTATAGCTCTAAAAAAAGATAGAAAAAATAAACCTAGAACCCCAACCAAACCCACAAAGAAACCCCAACCAAAGTGAATGGATATACTTTAACACATAGCCCCCCAAAGAACCCCCCCACAAAATAAAGACCCAGTACAAAATACAAAAGCTTGGTACCAGAGACTAGAGCAAGTTATTTTTCCTTATCAGGTGGCAAGCTGAAACCAACATCATAGTATGACAATGGAAGAAAATGTTCCCAAGAGATTTTCACTTTTTTCTTCGGAGGGAGAGAAGAAACATTGTTATAAGACCTAACAACAATAATAAGCAGAAAGTGCAATGCCAAAAATAAATTTACACTAGCATATAGGACCTCAGGAGGAAGATTATCCATAAGTTGATTGCACCTCGAGATAGTTTCCACAGAATTACCATACACAATTCCTAACCTGAAAACCATAAGAAGATCTCCAAAACAACCATTAGAAAGAAAATAATTCTTATGAATAAACCCTACAATGGGAAAGGAACCATGATCTAAAATGTACAAATTTAAGGCTTCATGGAGATCCGAAACAGATATCTAATCAGGAAGCACAAAATTGTTAGCAATAATAAGAACCCATTCAACATCCAGGAGAACATCCAATGTAATAGTGATGAAACAAGATAAAATCTCAACAGTAGAAGCAATTGGATTTTCTAAAAAGTGGAATAGCCGACTCCATCAACCCAAACATGAGTTATGATCAGCTGAAGCCCAAAAAATTGAATCCAAATTAGTAGTCCAATAGCTGCCAAAGACCCAATATGAAGCATACCAAAGAGCTGCCAAATATGGTTAGAGACACTAAAAGAGAAAGAGAAGCATGAGACAAGCATATAAACTACCAATTTTGACATTCACATGGAATTTCCAAGATAGTTCGAAACCCTTCAATCCACTGTCGAGCAACAATAACCAACGTTAGAGAAAATATTTGGCATCAACAGTAAAAACTTATATATAATAAATCTACGAATTGCAAAGCTTGCATCACGTGACCAAAAAATTAGACCAAAGCCACGAAGAAAATTCTTCTCTTCAACATTGCTTGCAGGGAAAAGAAGGGAGACAAAACAATGTACGATGGCACAGCCATTGACAAAAACAAAAATAAAACTTCCAATAAAAACCAGCATGATCCCACAAAAAAGGAGATAGCCCAGTATAGTACCATGAAAAAAAAACTCACAATGAAGAATGCATGATAACCATGAACTATGTGTAAAGAGGTGCACCCAAGAAACAAAACAGATTACCAACCAAACTAAGGAAAACTAAACAATGGAGGCAAAGACCCATGTGAAGTAGAAAAAAAAAACAAATATGAAGGAGCAAGACATGAAGAGAAGACAACCAAAACACCCAACACATGGAGTAGAGAATCCAAAAGAAAATTACCCATGAAATGCAAACCAACCAAAAACCAACACATAATTAATGCATTTGAGGAAGATCCTCTTTGTTAAAAACTTTATACTGAAGTTGTTCATCTATTTCCTTGTTAGCCAAAAAGTCTGCCATAACATTTTCTTCTCTATAAACATGAGATACCGAATAGGAATTGAACCAACTCAGTTTTAGGAGAACTTTATCTAACAAATACTGTAAATGCCAAACCTAGGTCTTTTGATTACTAATTGCATGGAAAATAACCATTGAATCTCCTTCAATAATTAAGGAATGAATATGAAGAGCCCTTGTGAGATCCAATCCCAAACTCAATGCCTCCAATTCAGCCTTATTATTTGTGCCAAGAGGAAGTATCTTACAGGCAGCTTTAACAATGTTTGCATTTGAGTCCACTAAAACTGCACCAACCCCAGATTTACTAGGGTTGCCCCTTGAGGCCCCATCATAGTTTAATTTGAAAAAGTTAGCAGGAGGAGGCATCCATTTAGACTCACTTCGTGCCAGTAATTTATCCACCTTGCCTAAAAAGGACCCATGGAAGGGAAAATATTTGAGCAAGGACCAATTTTTAACAACAAATCCATCCCAATTTGAGAAAAAATTTAAACTTTCCAATTTTTTTAAAGATATAAGATTTAATCACTTCAAAAATTGAGGATTCAAGACTAAGAAGCATTTCTTCTAAAGAAGAGCCTTTATTTTGAAAGATTTTTTTGTTCCTCTCATTCCAAATTTTCCAGATTATTAGTGAAGGTGTTGCTTTCCAAAGACAATGAAAAAAGGACGAGCTATTCAATAAAGGCCAAGGTTTAAACTGTAGAGACAAGGAAGGACAAACCAAAGAACACCAACCCAATTTAGCATAAGCCCAATACCAACATTGCATTACAAAAGGACACAAAACAAAGAGGTGATCCACTGATTTAATGAAGTAGCCACAAAAAACACAAGGGAAGATAGTCACAATGCCCAATTTGTCAAGTCTTTCGGTAGTAAAAACTCTCTCATTTACTACAATCCAAGCAAAAGCACCCACCTTTGGGATACAAGCATCATCCCAGAATAGGGCGTGGGGAAGATCACAACTATTTAGAGATTCCACAAGTGAATTGTATCCTTCTTTGACTGAATAATTCCCTGAATTTGATTTTGTATAAATTAGGGTGTCATCTTTGTCTGAGAAAAAAATGGACCTTTTTTCCATCTCTTTTGTATAGGCTTCCTTAACAGATAAAGAAATATCAAACTCATCAATAGAGTTCCATGAAACAACGGGAATGGAATCAATGAATACAACATTAAAGTAATCAGCCACATAGGGACCCCAAGCATTTTTAAGCAAATCCATTAAATTACCCCAATCCAAGAGGGAAAACATAGAAGGATAGCCATTCAAAACATCCTCCCAAAATTTAGCTTTTCTACCATTGTGAATCAACTAGGAGAGGTGGGGGAGGATCACCGATCTACAGGAAGATATAAAGTTCCACATTGCAAAACCACCAGGAAGAGAAGAGGCCCTTAAAATGATCTCCCTAGGGTAAGAATACAAATATTTAGAAAATAGTAATTTACCCCACCTAGAATCCAGATTTTGATATAGTTTCCAAGTGAGCTTTACACCTAAGGCAACATTTTGGAACTTGAGATTTTGAATTCTCGTACCACCAAGATCCTTGGGCAAGAAAAATTTGTCCCAAGCAATAAGGGGAAGTTTTTCTTTGCCCCCCACATTGTCATTCCACAAGAAAGAATGCAAAATTGAATTTAGTTGATTTAAGGTGGAGCAAGGAATCTTTAAAACTGACATCATGTAAATTGGAATTACATTAAGTACCGATTTGATCATTTGGATCTTTCCAGCAAGGGAAAGCCACTTGTGCTTCCAAGGAAAAATTTTGTCCTTAATCAACTTGTAGACTCTATCCCAAAAACATCCAAGATATTTCTAGCAAAGAATGGAATACCAAGATAAGAACAAGGTAAGGAGCCCATAGAGAAGCCCCAAAAGCTTATTAGCCTGCTTTGAATGAAATTCGGTACATTGAGTAGAAATATTTTTGATTTAACTAGATTGATCCTTTGCCCAGAGACCAAGGAGAAATTTGTTAGAATTCTCTTGATTGCCTTGGCTTCAGGAATAGAGGCATGACCAAAAAGCAAAGTGTCATTAGTAAAAAGGCCATGTGTTTGAGGAGACTACAAATTTGGAATTTTGATTCCTTTCCAGAGGTTTAACCGACTTTCCCTTTTAATTGACCAACTTAAGCCTTCAACCATAAGGATGAAAAGGAAAGGTGACAATGTGTCACCCTGTCTAATACCCCTTGAAGAAGAGAAAAAACCACATGAGGAACCATTTACCAAAACTAAGAACCTTACTGAGGAGATGCAGGAATAAATCCACTTAATCAAATTTTTTGAAAAACCCAACTTGCATAAAACAGCAAGAAGAAAATCCCAATTGACCCTATCATAAGCTTTCACCATGTCTAATTTTAAGATCATGGCAAGGATCTTGAGTACCTTTATCGAATGCAGAATTTCATGAAACACAATTGCACCCTCAAAAGTTTCTCTCCCAAGGACAAAACCACCTTGCTCTTCAGAGATAATTGAAGGGATGATCTTGGCAAGGTGTATAGAAATAGATTTAGTGAAGATTTTGTAAATGGTATTACACAACGAAATCAGTCTAAAATCAACAAAATTACTAGGAGAGTCCACTTTTGGAATGATTGCAATAAAGTGGTATTAAGCTCTTTCAAAATAGTCCTATTGCACCTAGCTTCTTCCAAAGCCCTCCAAACCTCCACACCAATTATATCTCAACATTTTTGAAAGAAAATGACAGTAAACCCATTTGGCCCTAGAGCTTTCTCAGGAGACATTTCAAAAACAACTTTTACTTCCTCAAGAGACAAGGGGTCCATAAGCCAAATGTTATCATTTTGAGAAACAATAGAAGAAATAGCATCTAAGATTTCATTATTAATTGTCACGGGCTCTAAATAAAGAAAGGACTTGAAGAAAGAGGTGGATTCTTTAGCAATACTGATGTCATCTTCTAAGAGGATACCTTCACAGTTTTTAATTTGAGAATTTTTGTTTTTATTTCTCTTTATTTTGGCAGAAGCATGAAAAAATTTAGTATTCCTATCCCCTTCAGACAGCCAAGTATCCCTATATTTTTTCCTCCAATAACACTCTTCCCAACAAAGAACTTCCTCAAAATCAGACAATAAGGATTTTTACAATTCATATAAAGTAGGGGCCATACCATTGGAAATAATACACTCATTTAAATCGTCAATCTCTTTTTGAAGTCTTAGTTTTTCTGAGAAGATATTTTTGAAATGTTGTTGGTTCCACAATTTAATTTTTCCTTTTAAGAACTTCAGCTTCTTAGCCATTTGATACATACTAGAGTCAGGAAAAAAGGGGGCATTTTTCCACCAAAACTTAATGAAAGGAATAAAAGAGGAGTCCCTAAATCACATTGGTTCAAATTTAAAGGGAGACCTATTAGGGGCTCGATTCTCAATGATGTTAAAGGCTAATGGAAAATGATCAGATCTAGGAAGGCCAAGAATCGAAGAGAACATGTCTAGATTTGAATCCAACTAGGTTGAAGATAGTAGAAACTGATCGAGCCTCTCAGCTATTTGACAAAAATCCTTTCTTTTGTTAGTACAAGTAAAGGATCCACTCTGAGGTTTGCAATCAAACAAATTATTTCCCATAACAAAGTTACTAAAATCTTCTATAATCCTCTTGTTAGGGATAATACCACCAACCTTTTCCAAAGGGTCAATTATAGCATTAAAGTCACCCCCAATTACAACCAAGGACTTAGATAGGACTCTTAGAATTGAAGATAATATAGTCCATAGATGTTGTTTGGCATTCATAGAGATTGGCCCATAAACATTAAAGAGCCAAAACTTAATATCTAAAATTTTACTTTTAACCAAAAAAAGCCCCCAATTGAAGGAGCAGATTACCTTTAAGGCCAATGAGTTTTCATTCCATAACACAACAAGGCCCCCAGAAGCACCTAATGTTGACCATGAAAAAAAATTCCAAGAAGACCATTTTGAGAAGAGATCCTTAGCAAAGCCAGAATTTAGTTTTGTTTCTTGTAGAAGAGCAATATCAAAGTTTGCTACATCAAGCTGATGTATAATTAGACATCGTTTGTTAGGGGCATTTAAGTTCCTAATGTTCCATGAAAAGACCTTCATTTTTCTCAAGGGGAGCCATCTCCCCTCTTTCCCTGAGCTTTTTTTTGGGAAGGAATCCTAGCAGTAAACTCCAACTACAAGTTTCATTTTGCTGCACCAGATCTTGTCATGGGGGGACTAAATGTCCTATTTTTTTTGTAGGAGATAGTAATGTAGTTTGGATACCAACATCAATTTCCACTTGGGTTTTCACATGTTTTGGATTGTGCCGCCTTTTTGATGAAGAAGATGGGGGCCCATTAGGAGATAATGGAGATTGGGAGATGGGAAACATAGTTTTTGAAAGCGGGCTAAGAATCAAGTTATTATTCCCTACATATTGCATTAGAGAAATAGATGATATTTTCTTAAAGGGATCCTTAGAGTGGGAGAAAGGGAGATCTTTTTCAATTTGTGCCAAATCATGCTCAATTGTAGAAATAAATTTCTCTTGAGAAACCTCATTAAAATTTACCTTAGATTCTAAGATAAACTTCTAAATTTTATCAATTAATTATTGGTTCATGTAAAACTAGTTTGGAGATTTGCAATGTGAACCTGAGCCAACAAGTAAGCTTGCTAGATCTGAGCTAGATTGTGTTTTCCTTTTTAAGCCCGTAGGCTCAACCAAGTCCTGGTGGCATTTTTCTGAGTGACTCGCAATTTTCTCAAGGGAAGGAAACAACTCCCTTGAATGGTTCAAATTGCCCAAGCATTTCCCTTTTTGAATAGGAGTGTGCACATGGACAGATTTTGGGGAATTATGCCAAAAATTACCAATTAGGCCACTTGAAGTGGATTTGTCACATGTAGTCAAATTGACTACTAGAGGTACTTGCTGATGTGGTTTTGGCGAGGCTACTGGAGAGGGAGAAACAAAATTCCCAATAGTAGACCCATGCCCAAACTTTGGAATTGGAGTATCCTTGTTTTCCTTTGACTGAGGAATGCCAAGAGAATTACCCTTTGTATTCTTGAGTTTATGACCCCTTTTTAAGGGAGAAGATCATGGACCCTTAACAAACATTGCCATCTTCGAAGAAGGAAAATGACTTTCAGACCAAGGGGTGAGATCAATCCCATTTTCTGAGGATATAATATCAAAAGGATTGAAAACATATATCCCTTCACCATAAGAGACACACTTTTCAATGTTCCTAGTTTTAGAATGATTTAACAAATTATCTAACAGGTCTTTGTTCTTGTGATTCAATTTTACCGGTGGTTGGACTTTAATGTCCAAGAAAACAAATAATTTTTTTGTCAAAGAGATAGACATTTCAGGTAAAGAAATCTCAGGGCCACCTATGGAATTTCCCAAAGGTTCCCTAATGAGATTGTCTTTTGTTACAACAAGGTTATCACTCTTAATTTTTGTTAAAATAGATGAATATGAAGCACCCAAGTTATCCCCAAAGCAAATGTCAGGATTAGGTGAAGTACCCTTATTTACTAGAGGGATCTTTGAAAGTCCAATGGGATTTTCCAATCTTTCCTTAGGAAAATGTTTATTTGTTTCAAGATCCTTATGGTTTTTAAAATTTTCCATACTATTTGCACCCTTTGTAATTGAGGTGTCCTTGGAGCAACCACCCAAGTTAGAGGAAGATACTTTGATTCGTTTAAAGAGAGGAGCATCTAACTCAATGGTGGATTTTTGGAACCATTTAGAGTCTTTGATTAAAGGTTGTCTCCATATACCATCTAATGATTTGATATTACAACATCTAGGCATGTTTTTTTCAAAATTAACTAGAACACATTTACGAACATTCAAAATCCCATTAGAGATTAAGGAGTCTGAAAGAAGGAATTTTCCAAAAGATTTTCCTATCAAACTAAGAATATAAGGATCTGTAAATTCTAGTGGAATGCCAGGCATTGAAAACCAAACAGGTAAAAATTTAGATAAGTTTGCATTAGGCTGATATAATGGATGCCAAGGAAAAATGAGAATCAAATTTCTACCAAACCACACAAAATCACTTTCCAATACTTTGTTTTTTGCCTCAACAGAGTCCAAAACCATAATAAACATATTTTCAAAAATCACCTGAATAAAAAGAGTTCCAAACCAATACATGCATGTATCCATGAATGTAATTTCGTAAGAGACATACCTTCACCCCAGATTTGAAGGAAAACCGCATACTTAGACAAATCTTGGCATTTTTGATTCAATGGTAGCTTTTCCATATTTACCAAGGGGATCAGAAGCCATGCATTCAACTTAGGGTTTGTGATAGGAACCTCCCTCGCCGTAGGTAGCTTAACCCTATCCTTAGGGTTGGAGACAAGATATCAGAGCATGATCTTGGCACCGTAGAGGCAAGATCATGATCTTGCCACTACGGTGCCAAGATCATGCTCTAGTGCCAAAATATCTAAAGTTACTTGTACTTTTCCATTGTTTATAAAACTTATAAACATGTTTATTTAAATAAACTACATAACATAATAAATCTAAATCTATAAAATCATAAATTTAAATATATAAAATCATAAACCTATGATATGAAACTTGATTTAATTACGTTGATAAGTGGTATATAGTCACATCGGGGAGGACATGAGAGCACTCATTTTTTCTACGTAAATTTATAAGAAAAAAAATTAAAATACAAAAGGAAATTAAAATCGTTAAGAAATAAAAAATAAAACCAAAAATGAAATTTGAAAAAAAAATTAAAAGATAAAAAGTGTTGAAGGAGCGGGTTAAGAAAATCACATGAACCAAAAAAGAAATTTGAAAAATAAAAAATAAACACCAATTAGAAAATAAAAAGCATAAAAGAAATTGGAAATAATTGGAAACAATTGGAAGGAGAAAAAGTTGGAGAAAATCACCAAAAATATCAAACCAAAAAAATTGGAAAAATTAAAAAATAAAAATGATGGAAGGAAAAAAAAGTGAGAAAATCAAATAAACTATGGAAAAGAGATATCCCTTGACTACTTTAGATATATATTTTTAAATATAAATATATTAGTATATAAATTTTATATAAAATAAAATATTAAGTATAAAATAAAATATCTAAAGTTACTTTTACTTTACCATTTTTTAAATAAAAACAAATAATCAAGAAATAAAGTGAACTAGAGTTTTTTAATAAATGATAATAAAAATATATGTTAGCACTTTTAAAAAAAAAAAACTTGAGTTTAAGATTTTTTAAATAAAAAATCAAGAAAAGAAATAATCTAAAATAAAAAGTGAACTTGAATTTGTGAATAAAAATATATGTTACCATTTTTGAAAAAATAATGCACTTGAGTTTTCTAAGGAATTATAATGGAAACATGTGTCCCCACTTAGCTCATGTAGTTAAGTAATTTATAATTTTTATATTTAAACAATTTGTATTATTTGAAATACTTTTTTCTTTTTTAGAGTTCCTTAGGAGACCCATTTTTATGTAAATTTCCCCTAATGCCTCTTATATCTTAAGTGGTGAAAAAGATGCCTCCCTTCAATGTACGCATTTGTTCTAGTACATATTCAATTCATCTATATTATTTTAAATAGTAATTATACTTTTTTATCTTATTGCTAAGTAATAGTGATGGGATACACTTGAAATTTTTGAGTCTTCCTTTTTTATCACTTTATCCCTTTTTGTTTTCTTTTCTGATGATTCCTTCCTTTGCTATGAAATTCTACCTTCCTCTTATATCTTCGGTGGCAGAAAAGACGTCTCCCTTCAATGTATGCATTTGTTCTGGTACATGCTTGATTCATCTATCTTATTTTAAATAGTAATTATACTTTTGTATCTTATTGCTAAGTGCTAGGGATGGGATACACCTGAAGATTCTGAGTCTTCCTTTCTGATCACTTTATCCCTTCTATTTTTCTTCTCCGATAATTCCTTCCTTTGTGATGGAATTCAACCTTCATTTTATATCATCAATGGTAGAAAAGACATCCCTTCAATGTACACATTTATTCTAGTACATGCTTGATTCGTCTATCTTATTTTAATTAGTAATTATACTGTTTTATTTGATTGCTAGGTGCTAGGGATGGGATACACCTGAAGATTTTGAGTCTTCCTTTCTGATCACTTTATCCCTTTTTGTTTTCTTCTCCAATGATTCCTTTCTTTTCTATGGAATTCTGCCTTCCTCTTATATCTTTGGTGGCAGAAAAGACATCTCCCTTCAATGTACACAATTTTTTTTGGTACATGTTTGATTTGTCTATCTTATTTTAAATAGTAATTATACTTTTTTATTTGATTATTAAGTGTTAGGGATGGGATACACATGAAGATTCTGAGTCTTCCTTTTTGATCACTTTATCCCTTTTTATTTTCTTCTTAATTGATTCTTTCCTTTACTATAGAATTCTACCTTCCTCTTATATCTAAATGGTGGCAGAAAAGACGTCTCCCTTAAGTGTACACATTTGTTCTGGTACATGTTTGATTCGTCTATCTAATTTTAAATAGTAATTATACTTTTTTATTTGATTGCTAAGTGCTAGGGATGAGATACACTTGAAGATTGTGAGCCTTCCTTTCTGATCACTTTATCCCTTTTTGTTTTCTTCTTTGATGACTCTTTCCTTTGCTATGGATTTCTACCTTCCTCTTATATCTTCGGTGGCGAAAAAGATGTCTCCCTTCAATGTATGCATTTGTTTTGGTACATTCTCTATTCGTCTATCTTATTATAAATAGTAATTATACTTTTTTATCTGATTGCTAAGTGCTAAGGAGGGGATACACCTAAAAATTTTGAGTCTTCCTTTCTAATTACTTTATCCCTTTTTGTTTTCTTCATTGATTATTCCTTCCTTTTCTATGGAATTCTACCTCCTCTTATATCTTCGGTGGTGGAAAAGATGTCTCCCTTCAATGTACACATTTATTTTGGTACATGCTCGATTCATCTCACTTATTTTAAATAGTAATTATACTTTTTTAAATCTGATTGCTAAGTGCTAGGGATGGGATACACTTGAAGATTATGAGTCTTCGTTTTGATCGCTTTATCCCTTTTTTATTTTTTTTCTTTGATGATTCCTTCCTTTGCTATGTAATTATACCTTCATTAGGGGAAATTTACATAAAAAATAGGCCTCCTAAGGATGGCATCATCAATTTTTTGAGTTACCAAAAATCAATTAAAAGATGACGTCAATTGTTATGGTGACATCATCCAAAATAAAAATAAAAATTATTTATTTTATAAAATAAAATTATTTATTTTATAAAATAAAATTATTTATTTTATAAAATAAAATTATTTATTTTATAAAATAAAATTATTTATAAAATAAAATTATTGATTTTATAAAATAAAACTTTCTAAAATCCTATGAATTAACTTGTGATGGTTAATTTAACTCTACATATCCAATTCATCTTTCTAAATGTAAAATATTCTTTTTATTTTTTAGATTTATATTCTTAAGTTCTATTACAAAAATTATTATGTTTTTTTTTAAATATTTTCATTCTTAAGAGTAAAAAATAAATAAAAATCGTTTCAAAAATAATTTAACAAAATTTTTCTTAAAAATATTTAAAATCCTAAAACTTGTTATAAAAGTATTTAAGATAATAAATCTAAATCTATAATATAGAACTTGATTTAATATATAAAATTTATATAAAATAAAATATTAAGTATAAAATAAAATATCTATAGTTATTTGTACTTTGTCACTATTTATAAAACTCATAAACGTGTTTATTTAAATAAACTACATAACATAACAAATCTAAATCTATAAAATCATAAATTTAAATATATAATAAATCTATAATATGAAACTTGATTTAATTACGCTAATAAGTGTTATACATTCACATTGGGGTGGGGATGAGAGCACTCATTTTTTCTACGTAAATTTATAAGAAAAAAATTAAAATACCAAAAAGGAAAAATAAAAAATAAAACTTAAGAAATAAAAAAATAAAACAAAAAAAGAAATTTGAAAAAAATTAAAATAAAAGAAATTAACAATTGTTGAGGGAGCAAAAAGCCCGAGAATCACATGAACCAAAACAAAATTTGAAAATAAAAATAAAACCAAAAAGAAATTGGAAAAAATTGAAAACACTGAAAGGAGAAAAGTTATGAAAATCACCAAAAATATCAAACCAAAAAAAAAGGAAAACTTAAAAAATAAAAATGATGGAAGAAAAAAAAAGTGAGAAAATAAAATAAAATATGGAAAATAGATATCCCTTGACTACTTTAGATATATATTTTTAAATATAAATATACTAGTAGATAAATTTTATATAAAATAAAATATTAATTATAAAATAATATATCTAAAGTTACTTTTACTTTACCATTTTTTAAATAAAAACAAATAATCAAGAAAAGAAAGTGAACTAGAGATTTTTAATAAATTATAATAGAAATATATGTTAGCACTTTATTAAAAAAATGAACTTGAGTTTGTCAATAAAAATATGTGTTACCACTTTTAAAAAAATAATGGACTTGAACTTTCTAAGGAATTATAATAGAAACATGTGTCCCCACTTAACTCATGTAGTTAAGTGATTTATAGTTTTTTATATTTAAATAATTTGTATTATTTGACATAATTTTTACTTTTTTAGTCTTCCTTAAGAGACTCATTTTTTATGTAAATTTCCCCTAATGCCTCTTATATCTTTGACGGCGGAAAAAAAACCTCCCTTCAATGTACACATTTGTTCTGGTACATGCTCGATTCATCTATCTTATTTTAAATAATAATTATATATTTTAATTTGATTGCTAAGTTCTAGGGATGGGTTACACCTAAAGATTCTTAGTCTTCCTTTGTGATCATTTTATCCCTTTTTGTGTTCTTCTCCGATGATTCCTTTCTTTGCTATGGAATTCAACCTTCCTCTTATATCTTCGATGGCGGAAAAGGTGTCTCCCTTCAATGTACACATTTGTTCTGGTACATGCTTGATTCGTCCATCTTATTTGAAATAGTAATTATACTCTTTTATCTGATTGCTAAGTGCTAGGGATGGGATACACCTTAAGATTTTGAGTCTTCATTTTTTATCACTTTATCCCTTTTTGTTTTCTTCTCCGATGATTCCTTCCTTTGCTATGAAATTCTATCTTCCTTTTATATCTTTGGTGGAAGAAAAGACATCTCCCTTCAATGTACGCATTTGCGCTTGTACATGCTCAATTCATCTATATTATTTTAAATAGTAATTATGTTTTTTATCTGATTGTTAAGTATTAGGGATGAGATACACTTGAAGATTATGAGTCTTCATTTCTTGTAACACCCCTCCGTTTTGGATATTTGGATTGGCAGTGTTTTCTTGGTAATGTTTGATTATGCTTATGATGTGACTGTGAACTTAGTGATTATTTAATCATGAATTGTTTAGTGATGCGCATGTTATATTATGATGTGACGATTGTGTCTGAACATGCTTTGACTTTGGAACTTAATTACTTGCGATCGTGATTGTTAAATGATGTGAAGTTATATGTTGATGTGATGTGATCTTATTCTGATGTTATCTTTATGACATGATTTGGAGTAACTTAGAAGATATCTGATTAAATGATGGTGTATGCTATTGATCATATCTTTGATGTTAGATGCATCAGTTAGTGATACTTTATTGGTGAAAGGGATGAATTGTATCACTCGCTTGTGAGCGCCCTACAATTTTGAGATTCCCTCTTCATGGTGTGTTTAATCATATTATATATATATATGTACGTTCGACATGCTCTTTGTTGCAGGTTGGTAGGTACATGACATCGACTCCACCTAGTTTCACAGGTTTGAGTGTGTCCATTTACCAACGGTAATTGATTGGGAGATAGTAGCTAGGTTTTCTGAGCCAAGTCGTCACCCTAGTCATAACGTGTTGTCGGGTTGTTGTCAGGGTTAGTCGTTTTAACTTGGTCAGTTTCCCCTTGAGTGTTTATTTAATTTCAAATTTTAAAGTTTATTAAATGCTAGGTGTAGTTTAATTAATGATTAAATGTGTTTAGCTACAATGTTGAAATGTGATTTATTTTATTGATTTATTTGATGAAATTAATAAAATAATTATTGGGTTATTGATTGACTTGATTAATTAATAAACTAGATTTAGTTTATTAATTAATTAGATTAATAGTGATATATTAAACAAAATAGTGATTTTGGCGTTATTGTATATCTAAATTCAAATGAGATTGAAAATGGAAGTTATATTGGATATTTAGTATTTAATTAAAATCTTGTTTGAATAGTTACGATTAAATTAAAATAAATAATTAAATGTTAATATGTTTTAATCCCCCTTTTTAAAAAATATTGTTGGGGAAATAATTTATTGGTAATTTTGAAATGCTTATGTTTTATGAGAAATTTGGAAAATGCATAAAGTTGAATTAAAACCAAATTGGTTTTGAATTAAAAAAAATAGAAAATTTCCATGTTTTTAAAATTATATTTATGAGTAATTTTTGTGGTTTTTTGACCAAAATTGGGGAAAAACCTTATTTGTGAAAATGGAGTCTCATTTTAGTTTTCGGGAGAAAATTTGCTTTTGGATTTGTGAAGAAGATGAAGGTGCATGCTTGAGTCGTTTTGAAGAGGATTCTAAAGCCCATGGAATCAAGCTTGTGGAGAAAAAAAAATCAGGTTTCTTTGTCTTGCTTTGTTCATTTTGAAAAACTAGATTAAACCCTCTTCATGCTATTAAGAAATCTTTGATATGTTGTTTGGAAATCCAATAAAACCATGAAAAAAAAATTGTTTAAAACCATCAACACAAAACTTAGAGGAATTCGAATGAAGAATTTTAACTTCTTGGACAATTTGGGGAAAACCCAGGAAAATTTATCATGTTATTATGTTCTAAATTTCTTCCTCTCATTCTGCTCCTCAAGAAAAATTTGCCAATCTGACTGTGATTATGGAAATAAGTATATATATATATATACATACATACATATATATATCATATATATGTCTTTTGTTTTTGGTTTCTGGTCTGATAGAACTCGTCAAAAAATGCCGGCGAAGTCGTTTTTTGTTTTTGTTTTATTTTATAAACGAAAATTTTTAAAAAATGAGGGTTCGTGCTTTTTGTTGTGGGCTGGGCACTGCCCACGACTGCCCCAATGGAGGCGCCGCCCATGGAGGCTGCGCCCAGCACAGCCCACACAGGCTGCATCCCCATGTGGGGGAGGCTGCTGGGCAGCAACCCCCGCGTGGAAAGCCCTGGGGGCTTCGCAACCCACACAGGGGCTGCGTCCCCTGTTTGGGCCGTGTGGCCCACAAGGATTAGGGCTTCGGCCCTTTGTCAAAAAAAATAAAATTCTTTTTTTATTTTTAACTTCATTATGTTATTTAATATTTAATATAATATATATATTATTTAATATTAGATATATAAATAAAATATTTAATATTATATAATATGGGCATTTAAATAACTTTGGTTATTTTATATAGTTAAATATATATATATTTACATTAAAT
Source organism: Sequoia sempervirens (assembly GCA_007258455.2). Classification (NCBI taxonomy): domain Eukaryota; kingdom Viridiplantae; phylum Streptophyta; class Pinopsida; order Cupressales; family Cupressaceae; genus Sequoia; species Sequoia sempervirens. Next base: position 22,372 of record VDFB02320997.1, on the reverse strand, counting down.
ATATATATATATATATATTAAATGTGTATATAAATATTAAATGAGTTGAGAATTGGAATTTAAATTAGTTGATGGATTTCAAATAGAAATTATGCATATAACATTAGTAATGATATTTCATTTGACATATTGGGATAATGTTAAATATTAAATGGAAATTTTATAATGATTATGTGATAATTATAGTTAAATAAATTGAATATGATTAATTGAAAGCTATAAATATTTAGATATATTTACTTATAAATAAGCATGTTTATACACTTTTAGACTTAAATAAATTGATATTGGACGGGTCCTTATATTAATAGAAGCATAAAGTGATATTATAAGCAAATGTATTAAGATGATTAATCTCGTGTTATTAGAGGCAAGAGTGAGTTAGACAATTTAATGTTTATTCGAAGTATTGATTTTAATTGATTAATTATCCTATGTTGAAAAAATGGATCAAGTGAATTAATCTAAATGTTTATCTATTAAAATATCTTGATTATGTATATAACCGTGAAACTTAGGGGTAACGAATGTTTTATTTAAATCAGATGGTTTAAATCATTAAAGTGTTTGATTAGGGAATATAATCGAGAAACTTAGGGTGATCGAATGATTTATTCTAAATAGATGAATATATGTGTCAAATGTTTGACTTATTTATAATTTGATTTTGATTATCTTAAGATGAATTTTGGTCACGTAATCGAAGCCACAGTAGAGTTTATATTCAAATGAATTATTTCGAATGTTGAATCTTAATAGTCAAATGTTTTATTTTAAAAAGGTAGATTTTAAATGATCAAGTGTTTTCATTTTCAAAGGTTGATTTTATTAATAAATGTAATTGGGAAAACGAAATATACTATTGGTTTGAACCCCCTTAAAGCTATCAACGTGCTTGAGTTACTATTGAGTTGTGCAGATAAGGTTAATTATTTAATTAATTTCTTGTGGGACGTAATTGATTGACTTATTATTTAATCTAATTTTTTTGTTAAACAAATGGTTTCATTTATGGTATATGATCGTGAAACTAGAGAAATGATTGATTATTCTAGTCGAATGACTTTATTTATTAGAATGCTTTGATTAGAGAGGTTAATTGTAAATTTAGAGTAAATGATTGGGTTGTAAATACTTCAATGTTGGGAAGTGAATTTGATGTATTTGATTGAGTAAATGCATGAATGAAAACTGTGATTGACTGGGTTTAGGAAACCCTAACATTAGATATGGAATTGCCTAGAATGCTCTTATATCATATTTCTTTCATTCTCCATGTCAGGCAAATGGGGTTAAGGGTCTATGTAAGTCTTCAAGATAGGAGTTCATTTATTGGTATGGGTTGTTGTACATGAACCAACTTTTGATGTGTTGTGAAAAAAGTGCATAGTTACACCATATTGTTTCACCCAGTTTTCACGAATGGGGATTGTGTGTGTCTCCTTTGGATGGAGTGGTATTTTGTATTTTGTTTTCCTCCAGTGTATGGAGTGGATTATGTGACCTTGTTTACCTCCAGTGTTGGAGAGGGTCTTAACCTTGTGGTTTTCCGTGTTGGAGTGAGTTCTTGATTTGTTACCTCCTTGGATTGGAGAGGTCGTGTTATCTTGTTACTTATTATGGTTTTCATCATGTGGGTTGTCTTAGGAGAGTGGCTTGCAATGGGGGTCGGCGCATAAAGTGGTGACAGGATATCGCTTTGTAAGTTGGGTAATTCAGTGATAACTAAATTTAAACTTTTAGAAGCTTAGGTTGCATCAAACATTAAACAAGATAATTTGTGCCTCGCTCATGGGCCCAAGGGCTTATTTTAGACTTGGGATGAGACGGGAAGGCCTAGAATGCAAGATCATCTATCTCATCATCATGAGAGGTATTTGGTTCCGCATGAGTAAGCATTGGTGCCAGGATTTCGGTAGAGGCTACCAGGATAACCCATGGAGTGGGGGTCGGGGCCTAGGAAGATTCCCAGAGGATATTCCTTGACAAACTATGCGATGACACTCTTCCTAAGTCAACAATTTGTATATGTTATATGTGACACTCTTGATCTATTCTATGTCTGGAAGCAATGTAACCGATGACGATGTTGTGTGAGTCGTACCTAGAGTTGTACGTATGACCGTTTAGTCATGTGATGAGGTCTTGTATTTATTTTGTATCAGTTTTGTGTGGCCGATGTCTAGTGGTAGATGGTCTTGTGTAGGAATTCCTAGTTACTATCTCCTAGCACAGAGGGAGTGGGGCCTTTGGGTTCCACATGGTTAGGTGGCATGCATCTTAATCTGTTGGTACATCTTGTTCGTGAGGTCGTGATTTCCAGTTGGAGAGCTCGTGGGAATCAGTTTCTTCTCATGCCTTGTTCTCTCAGTTCTTATTTTATTTTATTACCCCTCAGTTGTTATCGAGGTGGAATTTGTAATATGTAATCATTTTGTGGGAATTACCTCATTTGGGGAATGAGTGTTGTAATCTTATTATTTAAATATTGTTAATTGAAATCTTTTGGTATTTCTTATCCTTCGTTGTAAGTTATCTTGTATGGAATGTATGTTGTCTCATTTCCTTAAGTGATTAATGTTTCGGTTTATATTAATGTTTGTTGTTGTTTGGGTTTTAAAGTAATCTTTGTCTCGTGGCCTTAGAGGTTGTTGGCAATGTGTATTCTTCTTACATGTTATTTGTACTTAAAGAAAAAAAAATTTGGTGCATTTAAGTAGTGAATTGCAACTTCCTCTAGGGTTGTGTGGCGGGGCATTACACATGGTATCAGAGCCTAGGTTTAAACACTGGGAACTCTGGGATTATGTTGTACCCATTATGTTCTAAGTTGTGTAGGTTTATACTCTGGGCACTATGAGCCCATTTTATTGACCTAGTTGTTTTTCTCTTTCATGTTGTTTTCTTTTTGGGTTGATTTCTCTTGTTTTCCCAGAAGTTGTCGTTAAGTGGTATAGGTCCAATGGTGCAGGAAACTAGTGGGAAGGATAGGATCCTCAGTGTAGTGCGCAATGCACTGATATCCTTTCTATTGGAAGAATGCATTATGGACGATTGTGTAGTGTGTGATTTTGATGTGTTGTGTGTGGTGGACGACAATCAATTTTGTTGTTGTTTCCACCCTTGCATGTCTTTTGTTGAATGCTTTTGTGAGGGTTAGGCTTGCAAGCCTACCAAGAGGTGTGTTTTGTTTGGCTTCCTTCTTGTTGCTTGGCTCTTTCGTTGTGTAAAGGGTTGAGACCCTTGAGTGGTTCTTGAGTGTGGTTGTAGTGTGTTTGTTGGTGGGTTGCAGGTGACATGTGTCGCCTAAAATTGCCCTTGCATGGTTTCTTTGTTCGTGTTCTTGGAAAGTTTGTGTGACCTTGAAGGTGCCAAGAAGTTCCTTTTGTGTGCATTCTCCTTTGGAGTTTTGTTTTTTCTCTTCACCATGCAAGTTTCTGGTGCATGTCTTCTTGTGCTTTACCTCCTTACGTTAATGATTACTTGATTGACCCTATGTGGTTTTGAAGTTTCTTTTGCATGTATATTTTATTGAGATTATGAAATATGATAATAGGAAATGAACGAACATGTTATTAGTTCTTAGAGATTTGTGCATGCTCTCATGTGGTAGATGCATTTGTGTGAAAGTGATTGTGTGATGACGAAACCATGATTACATTCATGCCTATGTTAGAACTGTAAATATCTTGTCTTCTCTCTCTTTCCATTGGGTTAACGAAGATGTTGTCCTTAAGTGTGTGGGGTATTGACACCCAGGGTATGTTGTATCTTATGAGAAAATTCTTATGTATTCATGAAGGTTTGTTTTATTAGAATCGAACCTTGGGTAAAGGACCGAAGTCCCCAAGTTGCATTCATAATTATGAGGAATGTATAGTATGAATAGAAAAATCATTTTGCAAAAAAGTAAAGTTTAGAGAAAAGGGAATTAGTGAAACAATTACTTGATAAGGATAATTACATTATAGGTGCATATGTTGTTGGTGAGGCCTATAGTCCCCAACTTTATTTTTAAGACTTAGGAGATCATATAGACGTTAAACTATTGTGCCTGGATTTAAAATGCAAAAGTTAGATGAACATTGAAATGATAATGTTGCACACCTTTCCTTGAGTAAACATTGAAATGATATTATATTAGGTGTGGCTTTATGATGATTCTCTATGATGTGTATTGGTGCATGGGGCACTATTATGGTTATGTGATGTGGAGATTTGATGGTGGGATGCTTCACCATGTTGAATGTATAGGTTGATAGTGTGTTAGTTGGCTTTGAGGGAGTTCTATCCCTATTCTTGTTTGTAGGCTTCCAGGAGTAAGCCTAACCCTTGGGGGGGAGGATGTAACACCCCTCCGTTTTGGATATTTGGATCGGCAGTGTTTTCTTGGTAATGTTTGATTATGCTTATGATGTGACTGTGAACTTAGTGATTATTTAATCATGAACTGTTTAGTGATGTGCATGTTATATTATGATGTGACGATTGTGTTTGAACATGCTTTGACTTTGGAACTTAATTACTTGGGATCGTGATTGTTAAACGATGAGAAGTTATATGTTGATGTGATGTGATCTTATTCTGATGTTATCTTTATGACATGATTTGGAGTAACTTAGAAGATATATGATTAAATGATGTTGTATGCTATTGATCATATCTTTGATGTTAGATGTATCAGTTAGTGATACTGTATTGGTGAAAGGGATGGATTGTATCACTCACTTGCGAGTGCCCTACAATTCTGAGATTCCCTCTTCATGGTGTGTTTAATCATATTATATATATATGTATGTTCGACATGCTCTTTGTTGCAGGTTGGCAGGTACATGACATCGACTCCTCCTGGTTTCACAGATTTGAGCGTGTCCATTTACCAACGGTAATTGATTGGGAGATAGTAGCTAGTTTTTTCGAGCCAAGTCGTCACCCTAGTCATAACGTGTTGTCAGGTTATTGTCGGGGTTAGTCGTTTTAACTTGGTTAGTTTCCCCTTGAGTGTTTATTTAATTTCAAATTTTAAAGTTTATTAAATGCTAGGTGTAGTTTAATTAATGATTAAATGTGTTTAGCTACAATGTTGAAATGTGATTTATTTTATTGATTTATTTGATGAAATTAATAAAATAATTATTGGGTTATTGATTGATTTGATTAATTAATAAACTAGATTTAGTTTATTAATTAATTAGATTAATAGTGATATATTAAATGAAATAGTGATTTTGGCGTTGTTGTATATTCTAATTCAAATGAGATTGAAAATGGAAGTTATATTGGATATTTAGGATTTAATTAAAATCTTGTCTGAATAGTTACAATTAAATTAAAATAAATAATTAAATGTTAATATGTTTTAATCCCCCTTTTTGAAAAATATTGTTGGGGAAATAATTTATTGGTAATTTTGAAATGCTTATGTTTTATGAGAAATTTGGAAAATGCATAAAGTTGAATTAAAAATTAAAAATTGAGTTTTGAATTAAAAAAAATTAGAAAAATTCCCATGTTTTTAAATTATATTTGGTGAGTGGGATTTTTAGGTTTTTTGACCAAAATTGGGGAAAAACCTTATTTGTGAAAATGGAGTCTCATTTTAGTTTTTGGGGAATCTTGGATTTTTGGGGAGAAAAAATTTGCTTGGATTTGTGAAGATGAAGGTATGCTTGAGTTGGTTTTGAGGATCTCGAAAAGCTCCATGGAATCTTGAAGCTTGTGGAGAAAAAAAAATCAGGTTTCTTTGTCTTGCTTTGTTCATTTTGAAAAACTAGATTAAACCCTCTTCATGCTATTAAGAAATCTTTGATATGTTGTTTGGAAATCCAATAAAACCATGAAAAAAAAATTGTTTAAAACCATCAACACAAAACTTAGAGGAATTCGAATGAAGAATTTTAACTTCTTGGACAATTTGGGGAAAACCCAGGAAAATTTATCATGTTATTATGTTCTAAATTTCTTCCTCTCATTCTGCTCCTCAAGAAAAATTTGCCAATCTGACTGTGATTATGGAAATAAGTATATATATATATATACATACATACATATATATATCATATATATGTCTTTTGTTTTTGGTTTCTGGTCTGATAGAACTCGTCAAAAAATGCCGGCGAAGTCGTTTTTTGTTTTTGTTTTATTTTATAAACGAAAATTTTTAAAAAATGAGGGTTCGTGCTTTTTGTTGTGGGCTGGGCACTGCCCACGACTGCCCCAATGGAGGCGCCGCCCATGGAGGCTGCGCCCAGCACAGCCCACACAGGCTGCATCCCCATGTGGGGGAGGCTGCTGGGCAGCAACCCCCGCGTGGAAAGCCCTGGGGGCTTCGCAACCCACACAGGGGCTGCGTCCCCTGTTTGGGCCGTGTGGCCCACAAGGATTAGGGCTTCGGCCCTTTGTCAAAAAAAATAAAATTCTTTTTTTATTTTTAACTTCATTATGTTATTTAATATTTAATATATATTATATTTTATATATGTAATATGTATATATATATATAATATTAATATTCATATATGTAATAATTAATATTATATATATAATATTTAATATATATATATATATTATTTAATATTAGATATATAAATAAAATATTTAATATTATATAATATGGGTATTTAAATAACTTTGGTTATTTTATATAGTTAAATATATATATATATATTTACATTAAATATATATATATATATATATATATATATATTTACATTAAATATATATATATATATATATATTTACATTAAATATATATATATTAAATGTGTATATAAATATTAAATGAGTTGAGAATTGGAATTTAAATTAGTTGATGGATTTCAAATAGAAATTATGCATATAACATTAGTAATGATATTTCATTTGACATATTGGGATAATGTTAAATATTAAATGGAAATTTTATAATGATTATGTGATAATTATAGTTAAATGAATTGAATATGATTAATTGAAAGTTATAAATATTTAGATATATTTACTTGTAAATAAGCATGTTTATACACTTTTAGACTTAAATAAATTGATATTGGACGGGTCCTTATATTAATAGAAGCATAAAGTGATATTATAAGCAAATGTATTAAGATGATTAATCTCGTGTTATTAGAGGCAAGAGTGGAGTTAGACAATTTAATGTTTATTCGAAGTATTGATTTTAATTGATTAATTATCCTATGTTGAAAAAATGGATCAAGTGAATTAATCTAAATGTTTATCTATTAAAATATCTTGATTATGTATATAATCGTGAAACTTAGGGGTAACGAATGTTTTATTTAAATCAGATGGTTTAAATCATTAAAGTGTTTGATTAGGGAATATAATCGGGAAACTTAGGGTGATCAAATGATTTATTCTAAACAGATGAATATATGTGTCAAATGTTTGACTTATTTATAATTTGATTTTGATTATCTTAAGATGCTTTTGGTCACGTAATCGAAGCCAAAGTAGAGTTTATATTCAAATGAATTATTTCGAATGTTGAATCTTAATAGTCAAATGTTTTATTTTAAAAAGGTAGATTTTAAATGATCAAGTGTTTTCATTTTCAAAGGTTGATTTTATTAATAAATGTAATTGGGAAAATGAAATATACTATTGGTTTGAACCCCCTTAAAGCTATCAACGTGCTTGAGTTACTATTGAGTTGTGCAGATAAGGTTAATTATTTAATTAATTTCTTGTGGGACGTAATTGATTGACTTATTATTTAATCTAAATGTTTTGTTAAACAAATGGTTTCATTTATGGTATATGATCGTGAAACTAGAGAAATGATTGTTTATTCTAGTCAAATGACTTTATTTATTAGAATGCTTTGATTAGAGAGGTTAATTGTAAATTTAGAGTAAATGATTGGGTTGTAAATACTTCAATGTTGGGAAGTGAATTTGATGTATTTGATTGAGTAAATGCATGAATGAAAACTGTGATTGACTGGGTTTAGGAAACCCTAACATTAGATATGGAATTGCCTGGAATTTTATCATATTTCTTTCATTCTCCATGTCGGGCAAATGGGGTTAAGGGTCTATGTAATTCTTCCAGATAGGAGTTCATTTATTGGTATGGGTTGTTGTACATGAGCCAACTTTTGATGTGTTGTGAAAAAAGTGCATAGTTACACCATGTTGTTTCACCCAGTTTTCACGAACGGGGATGGTGTGTGTCTCCTTTGGATGGAGTGGTATTTTGTATTTTGTTTTCCTCCAGTGTATGGAATGGATTATGTGACCTTGTTTACCTCCAGTGTTGGAGAGGGTCTTAACCTTGTGGTTTTCCGTGTTGGAGTGAGTTCTTGATTTGTTACCTCCTTGGATTGGAGAGGTCGTGTTATCTTGTTACTTATTATGGTTTTCACCGTTTGGGTTGTCTTAGGAGAGTGGCTTCCAATGGGGGCCGACGCACAAAGTGGTGCCAAGATATCACTTTGTAAGTTGGGTAATTCAGTGATAACTAAATTTAACTTTTAGAAGCTTAGGTTGCATCTGTAGTACCCCTCTATTTATGCTTATGTTTTCTGCTGCTATGTTTTCACACTGTTAGACTATGGTACCTTGTTTGGATATTTTGATCGCTGGTTTTGAGCGATAGTGGATTTATTCTGTGACATGATGACACATTGTTTGGTGATTACTAATTTTAGACATGCTTTGAGATAGTGTAGATGTTTATTTTCAGTTGATTATTGCTATGTATATGTTTATGATGGACTAACAGCTATTTATTTCATCAGTCTGTTGTGACGTGTATTGGTGTGGAGAACAGAATCGCATCACTCGCCTTGCGATATCCGGATTTCTCGCGACCAAGGTGTGTAATGCGTGATTTTTAATGCTATGCTATGTATATATATATATATATATATATATATATGTGCACGCTATTTCTTGGTTACAGGGATTGCAGGTACATGACACCGACTCCACCTGGGTACTCAGGTCTGAGCGTGTCAAGACTCAACGGATACATTGATCGGGAGATAGTAGTTTGGTTCACCCTAGTATAGCCTATAACCCGGTCACTGTACTTTGTTAGTTTTAGTTTGTGTCGTAGTTGTCTTGTCATTCTTCTGTTTGGATAAACTAGTTGAAAGGTAAATTTGGTTAATATTTAATGACAGTTTATTGTGCTTTAAATTATTGTTATTTAAATTATTATTTTTTAAATGTTGAAGAAATTAGTGTTTGTTATTTAATTAATTAATTAGCTTATTTGGTTAAATGGTTTGATCTAAAAGGATTAAATTATTTAATTAAATTAAATTGTTTTAAAAATTGTGTGTGTAAATAGATTTAATATTTGAAAATTAAATAAATTGTGGAAATTGTATATTTAAATAAAATAAAATAAATGCATGGAAATTGGAATTTGAGTTTTAAAATTTAAAATAAAATAATTAATTACATGCAAATTTGAAAGGCAAAATTGCCGAGAAGTGGTGGAAGAAGATATTTTTGCAACCATTTCTCAAGATGTGTGCCAGTGCAATAATTGATTATTGTTGAGGAAATTTGTTATGGAGGATATTTTGGATCTCGGGAAAAACACAGAGGTTGTTCAATTTCCTCACGGGAAAAATATCTGAGCTTGTGCAAAAAATTTTGAATTAAGTTAATTTGGTAACACTGTATATTTGTGGAAGATCCCTTGGAGGATCTTGGTGGTTAGTTAAGCTCTCTTGGATTTTGGGATTTCTTTTAAAAAATATTTTGGGATTTGTACGCTACAGGCAAAAGGAATTCTCCTACAGGCAGTTATCATAGTATAGGTATTTTTCTTGTTTTGTTTGTTCTTTCTTTAAAAGTTAGAGAAAAGATTTGTTTGTGTTTCCTGTAATTATCTCGGGAATTTTGTAAGATTTGGATAAACTATAGAAAAATTTCAAAAGACATAGGAAAGAATTATTAAAGAATTTATAAATGTAGTTTCCTGTTTTAAAGTGTTAAGGGTATTTGCAGAAATGAATTTGAAATTATTAGGTATGAATCTGCTATGATTTTAGTTGATAGTTCTTGAGGAATATTTGTTTAAATGCACAAATTTCATAATTTATTCTGTAGAAAAGAAAATATAACCTGTGAAAATATTTGCATAATCACAATATATTATTCACAGTATTATATTTACTATTTTAAAAATCTATATATATATTTTTGTTTATGGTATATGAAGATTTTTCATTAAAATCCTTTTAAAAAAAAAACTGTGAAAACTGCGTATGGATTTTCGTCAAACTTGCACAGAATTTAACATTTCGAAATGAGTTATTTTGGATTTAATTTATCCGCAGAAGGAAATTCCGCAGTTTTTATGAATTAAATTATTAAATGTTTGTTTGTTTTTCGTTTATGGAGAGGGGCTGAGGGCTTACCCCACAGCCGACCCCTGCAGGGAGCCGGCTATGAGGGCAGCGCTCGGCGCTGCCTTCACAGGCAGTGCCGGCGTTGCCAGCATGGTCGAGCCCTCCCATGAGGGTTTCGACTGTGAGGGAGCCAAACCTTGTTTTAAAATGTGTTTTATATGAAACTTAAAAAAAATTACAATTTCTTTTTAATGTTTAAACGCGGATTTTATAAATAAAGTTTTAAATTTGATTATTTATATGCTATCATATTTTGTATTTAAATATATATATATATATATATATATATATATCTATATATATATAATATGAGATCATATTTGATTAAATGAATATTTATATGAATATATGTATATTGTGTTAGGAAAAATAATTTGGAAATTATTTTTGAGATAAATTATAATTTTCTTTAGAAAATGATGTATGTGTAAATTAGTATTGAGAAATTATGGAATACAATAAATGGTGAAATTGAGAAAATTAGAAAAATAGATTAAAGGAAATAGTTATTATTTTTATTGATTTTGAAATAGATCTTTTATTAAAATGATTTATAAACATGTTGTTTTCAAAATGATACATATGGATTTAGTATATTCAAATGATAGACGTGTATTGCTTTAAATTGTTTAAATTTTTGTGATTGGGCAAAATGGGAAAGTCTCTAATGATCAAGTCTTCCAGACCAACTGTTAAATGGGGATTGTGAATGTTAAGTTAAATTCTTATGTTAACTAAGGATGTGTACATGACTTTGCATGGAGGTTTGACCCCTGTTTTATGAACAATGACTTGATGTTCGTTATAACACTGTTAGTCTTTTATATTGAATTGGTTTTATGTACACCTTATTAACCTTAGTCAGAGAACATAGATTCCTTTGTTACATTTAGGGGAGTTGCTTTTTGTAAGGGCCAACACACAAAGAGGTGTCAGGGTAACTTACAAAGAGTTAGTAATTCAGTGACAACTAAGAACACAGTAGTTAGATTAAAACTTTTAACAAGATGCTTATGCCCCACTTATTGACTCTTGAGCTACTTCAGTCTTGAGTATAAGATGAGAAGGCCTGGAATGGCAAATCGATGTCTTGTTTCTTCAAGAGACATTCGATTTTGCAATGATTTGCATTGGGGCCGGGTTTCGTAAGAGGTTACTAGGGTAACCCATGTTGGGGGCCAGGACCTAGGAAGAAACACTAGGGTAACCTTTGCAACATTGTGATGACACTCCACCTAAAGTAATAGTTAACCTTGTGTTTGTATTACATTCAATTGTCTAAATCTGGAAGCAATGTAACCTTTAGTTTGTTGTGTACTAGTGTCTAGGGTTAGTAGATTATGTCTAGGTAACCATATTACTATCTCCTAGCACAGGGGGTGGACCTACGGGTACCACATGGTTGGGTGGAACATGCACCTTACTCCGTTGGGTCCCCAGTTTTGTGATCATGGCATCGAGAGCTTCATGGATGGAGAGCTCACACTTGGAAACTTATGTGTATTTCGACATTGTATATTGTAAAATTTGTATTGTAAAAACATCCCTCAAATGTTGTGAGGTGAACACTTGTAATTGTAATTGTAATTATTATTGAACTACCTCACCATGATGGATGAGTATTGTCTATTTATCAAATGCAATGTATGGAAAATCAAGTTTGTACTTTATGATATCTTGAATGGAGTTTTAAATGAAATGCAATGTTTATCTTTAATGTTTATATTATAAATTAATATGTGCAATGTGAAATACTTTAGTCACTTATGGAAACTCAAAGTAGTGTAACGTCGCATAGCTTAATGAATGTATGCAACTAATTAACTTAATAATTAAATTTTTTAAAAAATTATTACACCATTATACACAATTGCAACATTCTTAGGTTATTAAGACGAGGCATTACATATTGGTATCAGAGCCAAGGTTACAAACACTGGATGCTCTGGGTAATGACGAGCCCATTAGGTTGACCTAGTATGTACTGCCGCAATTGTTAGCCTTGGTTGAATAGTATCTACGACTCGTTATTGTTATGTGTAGGAACATGCCTAGGCAAGGAGGAAGAGGTCGTGGTAGAGGTCAAGGTGGAGGCTGAGGGCCAATCCCTCAGGTTACTCCCCCTCCTAGTCCTCATCATAGTGATCAGGTAGAATAGTTGGGTCAGAGAAATGAGGGACAGAATCCCGAACAGTCAGCAATAGAGGGTTCTCAGATACGTCCACTATTAGAGGAGGTTCTAGCTTGTCTTGGACCTAGACAAGTAGATGAGTAGGAGGTTGTTAGAGAGAGAGATAGATCTCCTAGGAGAGTAGATGACACAGCACATTAGGATGCTATCACTATAGGTCATATGAGGGATTTACTGAGGGCACGCCCTCCTACCTTTGATGGTACAGGAGGTGGATTAGAGGCTGAGACCTAGCTATTGGATTTGGGTAGATGCTTCGCCATGCACCCTTATGGTAGCAATACCCGTGCCAGATGCGCTATTATGCACTTGAGAGGATTCGCCTCTACTTGGTGGTGCCTAGAGGAGCAGAAGCTCCATTTGGATATTGGTTCTGTATCTTGGGAGATGTTTCTCGAGAGGTTTAGAGCACGGTTCCTATCGGAACACTGGAGGCAGCGTAGGGCTGACGAGTTCCATGATCTACGTCAGTTGGCTCTTTCTGTAGAGCAATATGAACATAGGTTCTATGAACTCAAGCAATATGCTGGTATTGGCGATGATGAGCCTATGCTAGTACAACACTTCATTAGGGGTTTAAACGGTTAGGGGTCTTAGGGAGAGTGGCTCTTCGTGGGCGCCGGCGCCTCGGAATGAGGAAGGGCTCAAGATAACCCACAAAAGAGTAATTAAACAAGTGATAACCTAAACAATAGAATTTAGGGGATGGGTAGTAAAACACACAAGATAATTAAAACTAGATTCCTCGTCTATGCATTAGGGCTACCATAGACTAGTGATAGACTGAGAAGGCTGTGGTCGGCAAAGTTGTAGTCTCATCTTCATGAGAGATTACCAGCTCTGCATTAGCTACCCTATGGTGTTGGCGCCTCAGTTAGGAGGAAGGGCCAAGAGATCCATAGATGGGTGTCGGTGCCTCAGTTGGAGGAAGGGCTAGGAGAATCCCATGAGAGCTATGTGATGACACTCTCCACTAGACACCCTTCTTGTTTCTTGTCGCCTCTGGATATTGTAATCTTTATGTTGTTTTAGATTCTTGTGAAAATTATTTATGAATGTTCTTTGGTGACTTGCTTAATTGTTATTGCTTGGGTTAATTGTGATGAGTTTTCATAGCTTTATTTTATTATGTTGACTCATGAATGTTGTTGATTATGTCATTGTAATCCTTGAGTTTTTTTTATGATACTTTTGTATGACATTGAGTCTTGTGATTCCCTACTTGGGTGTTCTTGGTTGAGGTCTCTTTCTTGTCAGCTCCCTAGCACGGGGGGTGGGTCTTCAGACCCACATGGTCAGGTGGAACGTGCTAAGCACCCCATTGGGTCCCCAGTCAAGGATCGAGAGGTGTGGATTGGTGCTGTTGCGGCAACTCTAGAGTTGTACCATTCTATTTTGTCATGTGGTTCCTGCCCATATTGGAAAACATGTTTGTATCATTATAAGACTTGAACAGTGTAAAGTAATGAAAAGGATGTGATGTAATATTTTGGCATTGGTAAACCTTGTGTGGGTATGGTTCCATATCAGATGTTATTCAAAGTGTTGTATTTATTTAAGTGAATGGTTTTTATTGATGGTTTTATATGTATGCTTTGTCATGGATTAGATTTGGCTTTCATTCTTTATCATTGATGTATGGCATTAAGTTTCGTAATGTATCCTCGTGTACCCCAAGGGATGTAAATGATATTGGGTTTGTTTAAATGAATTTTCATGTCATAACTTTTGTGCATCTCATGCATGTTAGTTTTACTTTAAAAAAAATTGTGGTATTTGTTGCTTTAGTTGTCCTTTGGGGTTTGCACGATGGGGCGTTACATCATGGTATCAGAGCCAGGTTCATACACTAGGCACTATGTGTGCTCACTATGTAACCTTGCGTTTAGTCCCTAGAGTCTAGAGTTTCATTTTTTTGTTGTGTTTGTTGTGAACCTAAGTTTCCTCCATTAGCTGGTCTCAGGGCAATGGTGCAGGAAACTGATGGGAAGGGATAGGACCCTCGGTGTAGTGCACAATGCACCGATATCCTTCCTGTCAGGGATGCACTATGAACCCTTGTGTCATTGTGTGATGTGGTTTCTAGTGATGTGAGTTATGTGTGTGAATCTGGTGAGTGTGCATGAAAATTGCAAACTGGTGTTTTTGAAGTGATGAATTATGTTTTCTTGAATCTGTGAAGGCGTAAATTTTTCCCATTTTTTATTGAAATTGTTGTGAGATTTGGTGTTGAATAATGGTTATAGTGGAATGCTTTGTGTGAAATGATGAGTTTTAACAAAAGCGTGTATTTGAGTGGATCATTATGCTTTAATTTTTATGAAAGTGCATCATTTAAATGTAAAAGATTAGCTTGAAATTTTGATACTAATGTGTTATGTTCCATAGTAGTTAATGATTTTCAGGTGGTTGGCTTCAGGAACACAGTACTAAAGGTAACAAAGTTGGGATTTATAGAGATAGACACTTATAATGATAAGTAATAATCCATTTTTGATACAATATATGAATATAGAATTATGGTTAGGACCATTATGTGAATGTTCTTCTAATTGATATGTAGCAAATGGTTTATGAATTACTTGAATAGTTTAAAATATTGTGTAGGCTAGAGAGAGGGACAGTGTAGTATCACTTGCTTGCGAGTGCCCTACTACGTTGTGAATTCCTCTCATGGTGTATTTGGAATATATATGTATTTTGCACGACGTTTGTTTGCATGCAGGATTGCAGGAACTAAGTCTCAATTCCACCTGCATTGTCAAGACAGGGCGAGCATCCTAAACACCCAATGGGTCTGATGTGGAAAACAAGAGCTGACAAGAAGTTTCCTCAACCTAGTTTGTCATCCGTCTTTGTGTTTGGAAAATAAGTTTGGTTGCAACCCCGTCACCACTTTCATCTTGGTATTTTTTGGTTTGTTTACTGTTCATTGCTTCTTGATGACATTTAATTGATGATTTAATTTATGGTGATTGATGATATTTTTTGTGTGACCGTGTTTATGCTTGAGCTCGACTTCCAGGAGTAAGTCGATGCCTAAGGGGGGAAGGATGTAGTGCCCCTCCGTGTCGGTTGTTCTTGAATTTTGTGTGAAGTATTTGTTTGGGCTTCATTGTTCACTGTGTTATTTGATTGTGTGAAAAATATAATATGTTATTAGTCATGTTTAAACAATTAATTAAATTAAATTGATTGGAAGGTTGTTTATAATAAAATTAGAAAATTAAAATAGAATTCCTTATAAGGTAATTCAAATAAAATTATAATTTAAAGTAATAATAATATAATGTTAAGTCATTAATAAATACTAAATTTAATTTGTGTAGATAGAAGTCTGTTTCAAATTATAGTTGACAAATTATCATTTTGAGAGAATTGGTTAATCACAAAAAAAAATGGGGATCTTGAATATGAAAGTAGAAGATAAGATTGAAATTGTTGTTAAAGCAAAATAAAGATAGAAAAGGTGGAGTTTTTTTTAGTAAAGCCTAAAAGATGGGAAAAATCAAGTGACTTTTAACAAATAAGAAAAATAAGTATTGAATAGATGTTAAAGTAGAAAAAAGATAGGAAGAATTGCATGCAAGCAAATTCACAACTGGAAACTAGTTTTGAACGGGTAACTTGCTAATATTATTGATCTTGGTGTTTTTGAAAACTTATCCCATCTTAGGCTTTATGTATGCAGATTTTTTTTGGGGAAAGGGGGGATTCAGAAAAGAATATTGGAATCAATTGATCTTATTCTCAAAAAGAAGATTGGGCTCTGGGGGAGAAAACTTCATTTGGCTAAGGACTACAACCATAGCATTCTATGCATAATAGGAAGGGGGTCAGAGGGAAGATCCGGTCACCAACAGTGTCGATAGACGGGATGGTGGTAGCAGTGAGACAACAGTCTTCTCTGGCGTGATGGTATATGCGATAACCGAGTATAAGGGTTGTTGCAAGGTATGTGTATTTCCTCCTGAATGCTTTTTATTTGAATATGGCTAATTCTTTTTCTAGACTATGGTTTTCATGCATGGAGATCGATACTTTTTTACTGTGGCTTCATTTTGATGTTTATTTGTATCACTAGCGTTTGATGGAGGATTTAATGAATGGTCTTTCATATTACTTTTAAATTGGTTTATCTTTATTATTGCCCTGATTTTGTATCGCCTTATACATTTCTGAGATAGCGAAATCCAAGTCTTGTTGCATTGAGATCTTCCAATACAAATTTTCTTAACAGAAGACCAATTCGGGTGCAAATTGATATATTTCGACAACCCTTGTTTTAGGACGAATTTATTTGCATTTGTTTTAAAAAATTGATCAACTATAGCAATCTTTGGTACCTCATCACACCTGCCGCTTCTTCCAAGATGTTTTCGAGGAGAGTATAGGTCACAGCATTTAAGAATCCAAATCGGTGTAGAATGCCTAGGTTAGCCAGCGCGGCATGAATGTCAAACCATGCACACCCAAAGATCAACTATATTTGTAATGCAATAAGGGTTATCAATGTGTGAAGTATGCACAACCCTCATTCTCTAAATCTGCATGACTGCATGCACCTAAAATACAAACAAAGCTTACAATGTTAGGATGCGTTCTACGGTGCTTCCTTCTAAGATTTAAACAACCTGCTTGATTCTTCTGACAATCTATCACAGTTGTAGCACTTGAAAATAAATATTGTCAATGTACTAACATAATAGAGAGCTTACCTGTGATCATGGTGAAGTTTATCTCCCAAACTTTAAATTTGAGCGCGTCTCTGGAAACTTGCCATCAAACAACAATGCGTCAAGATCAAAACAGAAAAATTGTACATTATTTATCCTACTCTTAAGTCACGTATTTTCACCTCACCTTTATCCTACCCCTCAGCCGTGTGGATTACATTTGGGATGTGATATTAATGCAAGTAGATAGTGATATTTCCAAATTCCAATATTAACTTTCTAATATACTAGGCAACCTGCGACAGTTACAACTTTTAGAGTTGAGGCATTGTACAGAGTTAAGTAGCTTACTTGAAACCATTGGTAAACCGTCACAGCTGCAAAGGTGTAGTAAATCATATAGCCATGATTTTATGTATTGATTGGGATCCGTTGTGGTTATACCCTATTTTAATTTAGTATATCTTTGTTTTAGTCTTTAGGGAAACACTCTTCTTAGCTGAGTTTGTCTATTTCAGGCAGAGAGCTATTTGATGTTTATGGCACTATACCATACATATTGCTGCCAGGATTCAACTAAAACAAAACAAAAGTGTGTTGGAAATACGCTGCCTATATTCATTTTTACTCTCACGATCATATGATAGAAAAACCTGTTGTTATGTCTGAACGAAAGTCCCTTCATCATTTCTGGGTATCTGTTATTGTGCACATTAGAATAATGCAGGCCTATATTTCTGATGGTTTCATTTAACATCACCAGTAATCTCCATAGGAACATTGTCTCTTGAATGTTTCTAAAGCCGTAGGATGTTGAAAAAAAAGTTTTACATTTCTTAGAACACATTCTCTCGCATCAGTCTTGTAGATGGCTTTAAGTGAATGTGCACCTTATTCCTCCCACGTGTATGTAGACTTCTTTATTTTCTATCTTACCATCACCCTATTCCCTGTGTCTTCCTTACTTTTAAAAATAAAGGAGAGATCCTATTATTTCTAATAATAAAATAAGGGAGAATACGAAGTATAAGGGATTTTAAAATAATAATAATCATATCCCTCTTGACCTTTTCTCCTTTCCTTTCCTTTGGGGAAATTTAAAAATAATAATAATAAAATAAATATATGTAAAAGTAATGGATTTTAAAATGCTTATATTTGTATAAATTATTACTTTATCTTTTAACTTTTAAATTTATTCTTTTGGAAATAAACATATAGATGTTATAGATATATTTTATTTATTTATTTATTTTTCTTTTAGTAAAATTAACAGTAATTTATTATCGAGAAGCAATAATAAATTAGTTAGAATAGGAATTTAATGATTAATAAGTAGATTTTAATATATATACTTTTATTTGTTTCCATTTTCATATACTTTTTCCATATATTGGGAATTAGTGAGTTTAAATAAATGTTTATATCATTTAGTAAAAGTGATAATCAACAATTAAAGGAAGATTTAATTAGATAATAGTATTTTTTCTTTTGTGTAAAATAAAACATTTAGTTATCATTATTATAAATGGCGAGAAAATGTTTGTGTAGATGATACGTTATATTGCAAGTAAATGTGTAACAACCATATGGTATCGTAGTAGATAGAATGTTGGCTTATGGTTGAAGTAGCATATGAAAAGATATGGAATCTTAATGAATAGCAATAAGTCTATTGTTATTAATGTTGATGGAAAGTTAATTGGTTGAAGTTGATGTCCTTTTAAGAGTTGTGTTCCTTGTAACCTTTATAGTTGAACGGTAAATCAAAATAGTTGACATTATAGATTAGTGCGTGTTATTGTAAGTTATTAATTAGTCATTCCCTTACATGATTACTTGGTTCAGAGGTGTTTTTACTCCATTAGTTTCATGTCAGAGTTATGAATGATTGTTGATAGATCCTTTTGATGCGTATTCGTTTTGAGTTTACATTGATTTGACAAGTCTTTACTCTTTGAAATTTGGGTTGGAAAATTCTATATGTTGAAGTTTTATGTCAAAACCTTATTGCTTCATTTTACCCTAGTTTGTAGGTTCTTGGTCCATCATTTTCTTGGACTTCCAGAGGCTTGAGATTATTGACAGTTGATGTTCTCTCTTTATGTGCCCTTGATGTGGCAAGTGTTTTGATATCATGATTTTAAAAGGGTTGTACATGAATTGTTGAGACCTTGTTTATGTGTTTATAGCGAGATGGTTAATGCCTCGCGTGGTTGGTCTTGAGATTATTTGCTTTATCTGTTACGGTACAACCCTTGCCTAGTTTGATTTATGTTAGGGGTCTTAGGGAGAGTGGCTCTTCGTGGGCGCCGGCGCCTCGGAATGAGGAAGGGCTCAGGATAACCCACGAAAGAGTAATTAAACAAGTGATAACCTAAACAATAGAATTTAGGGGGATGGGTAGTAAAACACACAAGATAATTAAAACTGGATTCCTCGTCTATGCATTAGGGCTACCATAGACTAGTGATAGACTGAGAAGGCCGTGGTCAGCAAAGTTGTAGTCTCGTCTTCATGAGAGATTACCGGCTCTGCATTAGCTACCCTATGGTGCCAGCGCCTCAGTTAGGAGGAAGGGCCAGGAGATCCATAGTTGGGTGTCGACGCCTCAGTTGGAGGAAGGGCTAGGAGAATCCCGTGAGAGCTATGCGATGACACTCTCCACTAGAAACCCTTGTTCTTGTTTCTTGTCACCTCTGGATATTGTAATCTTTATGTTGTTTTAGATTCTTGTGAAAATTATTTATGAATATTCTTTGGTGACTTGCTTAATTGTTATTGCTTGGGTTAATTGTGATGAGTTTTCATAGCTTTATTTTATTATGTTGACTCATGAATGTTGTTGATTATTTCATTGTAATCCTTGAGTTTTTTTTATGATAATTTTGTATGACGTTGAGTCTTGTGGTTCCTTGTTTGGGTGTTCTTGGTTGAGGTCTCTTTCTTGTCAGCTCCCTAGCATGGGGGGTGGGTCTTCAAACCCACATGGTAAGGTGGACCATGCTAAGCACCCCATTGGGTCCCCAATCAAGGATCGAGAGGTGCGGATTGGTGCTGTTGCGGCAACTCCAGAGTTTTACCATTCTATTTTGTCATGTGGTTCCTGCCCATATTGGGAAACATGTTTGTGTCGTTGTAAGACTTGAACAGTGTAAAGTAATGAAAAGGATGTGATGTAATATTTTGGCATTGGTAAACCTTGTGTGGGTATGGTTCCATATTAGATGTTATTCAAAGTGTTGTATTTATTTAAGTGAATGGTTTTTATTGATGGTTTTATATGTATGCTTTATCATGGATTAGATTTGGCTTTCATTCTTTATCATTGATGTATGGCATTAAGTTTCGTAATGTATCCTCGTGTACCCCAAGGGACGTAAATGATATTGGGTTTGTTTAAATGAATTTTCATGTCATAACTTTTGTGCATCTCATGCATGTTAGTTTTACTTTAAAAAAAAATTGTGTGGTATTTGTTGCTTTAGTTGTCCTTTGGGGTTCGCACGACGGGGCGTTACACGAACAGTCAGCAGTAGAGGGTTCTCAGATACATCCACTATTAGAGGAGGTTCTAGCTTGTCTTGGACCTAGACAGGTAGATGAGCAGGAGGTTGTTAGAGAGAGAGATAGATCTCCTAAGAGAGTAGATGACACAGCACATCAGGATGCTATCACTGCAGGTCACATGAGGGATTTACTGAGGGCATGCCCTCCTACCTTTGATGGTATAAGAGGTGGATTAGAGGTTGAGACCTATCTATTGGATTTGGGTAGATGCTTCACCATGCACCCTTACGGTAGCAATACCCGTGCCAAATGCACTATTATGCACTTGAGAGGATTCACCTCTACTTGGTGGTGCCTAGAGGAGTAGAAGCTCCATTTGGATATTGGTTCTGTATCTTGGGAGATGTTTCTTGAGAGGTTTAGAGCACAGTTCCTATCAGAACACTGGAGGCAGCGTAGGGCTGACGAGTTCCATGATCTACGTCAGTTGGCTCTTTTTGTAGAGCAATATGAATGTAGGTTCTACGAACTCAAGCAGTATGCTGGTATTGGCGATGATGAGCCTATGCTAGTACAACACTTCATTAGGGGTTTAAACGCCCGCATTAGTGCTTGTGTCTGAGTCTTTGAGCCAAATACTATGGAAGTTGCAGTGGAGAAGGCCCGCATTGTAGAGGAGAACCTTGTTATGGCTTTAGGTGGGCACACAGGAGTGCAGATTGGTAGTGCTCTTGCAGCAGGTTTTAGTCCACGGGGTGGACAGGCACAGACGGGTGGTTCCTCTAGGAACCACTAGATACCCACAAAGGGTGGGCAGCAACAACAACAATGAACACCTCAAAAGAACAATAACCCACAACCACAACAAAATAGTCCTCAAACAGGAAAGGGTCGTAACTGGTAGCGCAACAAGCGCAATAGGCAAGATCAGCCTACACAGAGTGCTCAGTCTACTGTCAGTAGGGGTAGTTTCCAGCAATCCAATGCACCTTCAGGTGGTAGAGGATTCGGTAGAGGCACAGGTATAGGTTGCTACTCATGTGGGCAACAGGGACACATAGCTAGGCAGTGTTCGATGAGAGGTTCTACTAGTTTTGGGCCTCGACCTATAGTTTTAGAGCCTATAGTGGGTGATGCAGGATGATCACATATAGTATATGTTGCAGTTAATGACCGCCAAGCCGATCACTAGAACATAGTGGTCGAGACTTCCGGTAAGTTACATGGTGTTAGTGTTTCCATTCTTTTTTATTCTGAAGCCACTAACTCCTTTATTTCACTGACCATTGTAGACCGTTGTGGTCTTGTGGCAGTAAAACAAGGTGGTAAGTAGCAAGTTGAATTCACCTTTGGGGTGAAAGTAGTAGTAGAAAACTTAGTACATAATTGTGAACTTAAAATTGGTACATTAACTACCTTAGTAGATTTATATGTTACACCCTTAGGATCGTATGATATAGTTTTAGGTATGGATTGGCTAGCAGCTTATCATGCTATAATTGACTATCGATTTAAGGCAATTAGTTGCATTAATGATTTAGGTGCGAAAGTGGAAATCGTAGGTATTCAAAGACCTATCTCTTTGCGGATGATATCTACTATGCAATTAAAGAGATGTCTTTGTCA
>VDFB02320996.1:57881-107331 GCA_007258455.2 Sequoia sempervirens | reverse complement strand
TCCCAAGAATCTAACCAAAAAAGAGCCTGTGACCCCGAATGACAGATCCAAAAAAGAGCATCCTTAATCAACTGTGCCCCCACTTTCAAAGTATGCCAAATCATAGAACCACTCCCTTCTAGAGGATAGCGAGGGACCTCAAAAGAAGCAACACCTTGAAGATATTTATGGTTGAGAATACGAGCCCATAACTGGTGCTGATGGGTGCACCAGCGCCAGTAAAACTTGGCAGTAAGAGCTTTCCCATTCAAAATAGCAGAGCATAAACCAAGACCACCCTCCTACTTTAGTCTACACACCGATTCCCACTTAACAAGGCTCCATTTTGAAGATAACAAATTACTGCTCTAAAGAAATTGATGAGAAAGAGCATCAAATTCCTTAAGGAAATACATAGGAGCCACTTGAACTAAGCACCTATAGATGGGAAGGGCCTGGATAACAACTTGAGAAGAGTCACTCTAGTAGCAGAAGACAACCAACGATGAGTCCAATGAGTAACCTTCTGCCTAAGCTTATCAAGCAACTGCTGCTGGGAGGATCTGGGCTAACGGCCAACAGCAAGAGGAATACCCAAGTAGACAAAGGGAACAAACCTAATTTGAAACCCCAGAATAGCAGCAATCTGAATCTGGATAGCTTGAGGAGTATTAAAGAAGAATATAGAAGACTTTTGCTCATTGACTCTCTAGCCCGAAGCCGCAAGGTAGATGTCCAAAGTTTTCCTGAAGGAATCAACCTCCCTAATACGAGCCAGTCCCATAAGAGAGGTATCATCCATGAATTGGAGATGAGAAAGTGCAGGCAAGCCAATCCCCCACTGCCAACCATGAATCAAGCCATGTGAAACCTGAGATTTAAGAAGTCGGCCAAGCCCCTCAACCAAAATAATAAACAAATAAGGAGAGAGTGGATCCCCCTAACGAAGGCCCCTAGAAGCCCCAAAAAGCTCAGAAGGTTCCCCATTCACAATAACCGAAAAGGAGTAAGAAGTCACACAACTCAAAATCTAGCTCACCCAATCAGAGGAAAAACCAAAGGCCAGTAGAATCTTCTAAAGAAAACTCCATTTAACTCTGTCATAGGCTTTGGCCATATCCAACTTGATAAACATAGGCCTATCCTGAGAGGTAGCCATGGAATGAATGGCTTTAGATGTAATCACCACCCCATCCAGAATTTGTTGACCAGCCACAAAGTCGCCTTGCTCCTTAGAAATGATCATAGGAAAACAAGATTTGAGCCTCTTAGTAATCAACTTCGTAATAATATTATACACCACGTTATAGAGCGCAATAGGTCTAAAGAGATCAAGTTTGTCTGCACCTTCCTTCTTAGGAATGAGAAACAGAAAAGTAGCATTCAGGGAACGAAGCATTTGCTTACTATGAAGAGACTCCTGAATAACCTCAAACAAATCCAGCTTCACAATATCCCAAAACTCCTAAAAAAACTCAACTGGGAACCCATCAGGGCCAGGATCTTTCCCTTTATTCATCCCAAACACCACCTCCTCCACTTCTGACAAAGTCACTGGGCAAATAAGCAAAGCATTCAACTCATTAGAAATTAAAGATGGAATACAAGCAAGGACTCTATTTTCATCAGCCTCAACAAGTAAAGAATCCTCAGTGAATAGATTAGAGTAGAATTGACGAGCCTCTCTAGACAGAGCATGTTGTGCAGAGATTGAAATAACCTCAGAGTTAACAAGAGAAGAAATAAAGCACTTATTTCAACGAGCTTGCACTGAATGATGGAAATAACCATATTCCTATCACCCTCTTGAAGCCAATCAATCCTAGCCTTTTGTTTTCAGAAAATATCTTCACGAAGCTCCCACTCTTCCACCAATTTTAGAGCCTGGGATTCGGCATGCCCAAGAGCTTTCAAGAAGCCCAAATCCTTAATCTGGTGGGTAATCACAGCAAGGTGGTCCAACACTTCTCTTTTCCTAGCTCGAAATTTACCAAAACTCAACCTATTCCATTGCTTAAGATGAAACTTAACAAATTGCAACTTCTTAACTAGAGAATACATAGCTATACCATATGAAGGGGTGCCATCCCACCACCATTGAGCCACAAGATCACCCAAAGACAGATCACGCAACCACATAAGCTAGAATGTGAAAGGTGGATTCTTAGGATTTGGAAAAGCTAAAGTCAAAAACTTAATTGGACAATGATTAGAGCCATGCTAGTCAAGAATCTCAGAGCAAATGACCAAGCTACCTCTGACCCAAGAGCAAGAGATAAGGAAACAATCAAGCCGCTAGGCAATCGCTTCAGGCCCACTCCGTCTATTATTCCAAGTGAAAATTCCATTAGAGGGTTTAACATCCATGAGAGCCAGAGAGTCCACATTAGTCTGAAACAGATCTGAAGTAGGACCAAGCCTAGGCAGCCCTCCCCTTTTCTCCTCTAAGCTCAACATAGCATTGAAGTCACCAGCTAAGATCCAAGGCAGAAAGGGAGCGCAGGACCTAACATACCTGATATGAGCCCAAATTTGGGTTTTACCATGAATATCAATTGGAGCATAAACATTACTAATCAAAATAGTCTCACCAGATTCCAAAACCAAAGCCACCATAGAAATAGTAGACTGGCTGGAAATCCACCAACGAGGAACAACCTTATGAGGATCCCAGAAAAGAGCCAGACCCCCAGAGGTTCCCCTAGACCCAATACACTGACACTGGCCAAAAAACCAAATACGAGGGGCATGTTGAAGCATGAGGTCCACCTGAAGCTTAGTTTCCTGAACACAAAAGATATCAGGAGAATGAACAACAATCAAATCTTGAATAACCTTTTGACGGGAGGTGCTATTCAACCCCCTTGCATTCCATGAGAGAATAATCATGAGGAAGGTTGAGAGAAGTGGGCTTCAAGGGTCTTAATAGCACCAGATTCTACCAATAGATCCCCAATAGATTTAAGTTTCTCTACATCCTTCTTATGACCAACTTTCAAAGAAAATTCAAAATGACCCTTCTTGAGAGGGCATTGCAGCACCCCTAAAGCAGGAGACGATCCTCGACCTTTACCTGAAGAAAACACTGCCTTAGCTAAATCTACTAAAACAATATCATCCTGCACATCTAGAGAGGCCCCAGGAGGCTCCGAACTCCCCTGCTCCAATGCCGGAGAAACATTCTGAACAACAATTGCTTTCTCCAGCCCTGTATCCAACCCAACATCCATACTAGTGGCCCCAAAAGAAAGCTCAACAGGAATCCCTTCCTCCAAAGCCTGATTATCCAGGACCTCAAACCGATTGAAACCCTGATCACTTTGACTATCCTTATAGGCCCGCTTGTGACCCCTCCCTTTATTTCTCTGCTTAACAGGGATAAAGCCATCCTTATTAGGCCCACCCTCAACCACATACACCTTCCCTTTATCCCCTTTCTCCACTGAAGGCCCAGAAGAAGGAGAAGAAGACACCCCTACAACTTTGGGTGCCCGAGGACACTAGCATTGAAGGTGTCCATACTCGTGAGAAAAGCGGCAACAAAAAGGAAGGGAATCATAATCAAGCGGTTGAATCCACGAGGCAGAGCCAATACAAATTTCCAAAGAATCCGGCAGAGGGCTATTTAAATCAATTTCAACACAAACGCGAGCATAAGAGAATACCTTTTTATCCAAATGTATTTTGAGCAATGGCAGCCGGTTTCCCCAACAAAGCCGCAATCTGGTGCAAAATATCCTCCCTCCAAAAATCCAATGGCAGCCATGGAAGACAGATAATCCAGGGGATATTTTCACTAAAAATTGAAGAATCTCTAATACTCCAAATTTCAGCACCATCAGAAAGAGCTCGATGTCCTGATTCTAGAGCAACTTGAATGGAGTCAAACAGAGCTACAGAGCCCAAGTTATTGCCGATCAAAGTTCAGTCAACAACTAGTCAACTAAGTGCCCAGGGCAAGAAAAAAAGGTCAAAATTTGATGTCACCAAAAGTGTTCAAAATTGATATCAATGTGAAGAGCTCATCAAGAGCTTTTCGACGGTGTTCGTTCTGTGCAAATTGGAGCTCGTATGTGCAATATATGGAAGGTCAAAGCTCGTGGTTGACTAGGTTGACTTGAAGGTACAATGATGATGTCAGCATGATGTCATCATGCTGACATGGATGAATCATGAGGTGACACATGGTGGCTTCCCGAAGTTACACGTGTTGACAATTTGTTGGACATGGCTTTATTTAAAAAATATATATAAAAAATAAATAAATTAATAACAGCCATGCCCTCCATTTTAATGATTAAATCACTTCCTTAAGAAAAAAACGTGGCCCGCCCTATCAAAGGGGATCACCATTATTTTAAAAAATAATCATGCTATTTTTTAGGCTACCTTTTTTTAGGGAAAACAAATTGATCCCTATTTTTAAGGGATGTAAATAGCCCGTAACCAAACTCATCCCCTATTTTAAATGAGAATTTCAAACCAACATTTTATATTGTATGGTTTTAAAATACAAGTGGCCTTAGATGGTTTTGTGGAAATTTGGAAACGAAATACTCCTTAATTTAATAAATTCCCTCCAAGTTGTAAAACAATAATCCTTTTAAAAGGATTAGTTGTAACTTATGGAAACAGGAAAAGCCCGAATGTAATATGTGACAGGGCATAGAAACCATTTAATTTATTTTTTTTAGGAGATTTGTTTTGATAAGGGGGATTTTTCCAAAATATTTACTATGTAAGGGGGATTAAGTTGAAATTCCCAAATCAATTGGTTTTTCACCAATTTGGGAATATTTTGTATATAAAAGGGGGAAGGTATGCTCTTAGGAGTTAAGCAGAATTTTCAAGTCCAGGTGGTGAAGTTTTGAATCAGAGGAATAGGGAGATTTTTCTGAGGAGATTATTTTGACCCTTTTTGTAAGTCGGAGTATTGTCATGCTACCGAAGTGCTCTTGGTGCAATTGTAATTCTGTTTTTGGAGATTAATCGGATCGGTCTCACTCTATTGGAGCGGACCCAGAGACGTAGTCATGTTTGTGGCGAACTCTGTTATCAGATTGTTTGCACTCCCTCTCTCTCTTCTTCCTTCTCAATTCTGTTCTTTTCACCTTCAATTTTTAATGCATAATTTCAATAATGTATGCATGAATTGTATTTCTGCTTAATTCACATGTTAATGTGTTAATTTTGTTTATGTAATTTGGATTTTCACGATTTGTAAAAATTAAGCATTCAAATGCAATTAGTCTAGATCCTAATCAGATCAAGTGGTATCAGAGCTTTTGGTGACTATTATTGCAGTTGGTTTTGAATGCTAACAAGATCCAAGATTCAGAAGGGCGAAGGAAAGCCCGAGGAATATAATCCTAAGATCGGGAAGCGAAGAAATTTTTTGAAGATGTCTGTATCTGGAATGGAGGTACCTGAAGAGCTCAGTGAGCAAGAGTTTCGAAGAGCTTTTTGGCAGATGAAAGCTGCATTGGAGATGCTACTCAAGGAAAAGGAAGAACGCATGAAACGTGAAGAAGATTATGGAGATAGTAAAAGCAAGAAGAAGCAACAAGGAGGTGGTGATGAACCCCCAAAATCTCCTCTGTCTACTCCTCCTTCTCCTCATTCTCCTTCTTTTTCTACACATTCTCTTTCTGTTAATCCTTTTAAGGGTGTAAATAAGCCTCAGATTAAACTGGATGTTAAATTTGAACTACCTAAGTACTATGGTGAATTAGATGCTGAAATACTAGATGATTGGATTCAGCAAGTAGAAGTTTATTGTAGAGTTCAAAACCTCTTTGATGATGCTTCTAGGATCCAGTTAGCCACTCTTCGGTTGGGAGGTACAACTCTTACCTAGTGGGAGAGTAGGACTAGAGCAGAAATTTCACATCATGGTAGAGTCAATTTATCTTGGTTAGAATTTATTAATGCTCTTAAAAAAAAATTCTATCTCTTAGGTCACATGCAACAATTAATGATGAATTGGAAAGTGTTTAAACAAGGGAAAGGTCAAACTGTCCAAGAGTACACCCATGAATTCAGAAAGAAGGCTATTGCATTAAATATACCTTTGTACACCCAGGATACTTTGTTAAAGTACATAGGAGGTCTTCATTCATATCTTAGACATTCCATTTTGGTATTGAACCCTTGTAATTTGGATGAAGTGTCTGTTCAAGCTACACACTTAGAGTCGAGGGGAAAGGGTTCTTTCATTGACAATGATAACTCTGTAAAGAAATCTTCTAAGAATGCAGAGACAGGGAAAGGAAAGAAGATAGCTACAGTCAAGAAGGATGACAAGCTTTCTTGCTCTCATTGTGATAGGAAGGGTGATGATGAAGATCATTGTTGGAGGTTGCATCCCGAATTGAAGCCTAATGGGCTCAAAGACAAAATCAGAAACAAAAGGGTAAGGAGAAAGCCACAAATGTTGTTATGGATCTCGGTTCCAATTCTGATGATGAAACTAAGATAACAACTATGGGTTTGAAAGGTAAAGATCCTAATTCTAGTGTTTCCTTTTATAGTTGTGCTTCTACTTCTAAAGTTAATGATGTCTCTAAAGATAAGAAAAGGAATGTGTTGTTTCATTTAAGGGTTGTTGCTAAGAACATTAAGATTGATGCACTCATAGATAGTGGTTCTCAAGTTAACTTAATTTTTGAAGATGTTGTAAGAAACTTGGGATTGAAAACTACACAACATAAGAAACCTTATCCACTAGGTTGGATTTGTGAGAATGATAAGTTACAAGTAACAAGACAATGCACTTTAAAATTTGCAATCACTAGTAAATTTTTGGATGAAGTACAGTTTGATGTGGTTCCACTAGATATCTGTGGGATAGTTCTGGGCAGCCCTTATCTATATGATCGGAAAGCTATTTTCTACGGGGAAAAGAATCATTATCATTTGTTTAAAGATGGCATTTAGTATATTGTACATTCTCACAAGACTAAGACTGATCATTCTTTTACAAACACAGGGAAATTAAAGAGGGTGATTAATGCAAGTAAAGATTTAACTCTTATGTATGTCAGCATAGGTGATTCTAGACAGGAACTTGGAGTAGCTAACCAGGGTCAAATGTCATGGGATGCACCCACAGTACAACATGAGGGAATAGTGATTGAAAGCATTGATAGATCCTTGGGTAAAAAAATTTCTGTTGCAAAAGATCGATATGTTGATTTATTCTCTTTCATCTATGTATTATTGTTTAGCTTGATGCTAGTCAATTTTTGTTTGTTAGTGGCTATGATAGTTGATGTAGATGCTTATGGAAGTGATAGAATGATGTTTATGATCAACAATGTTGTTGCAGTCTTCATTGTGTTTGTGAGCCAGGTATATAGATGTACAGAGGATACAGGACAATTGGGGAAGCCAAGTCCTCACTTGATGTTTGAATAAATGCCACTTTTGGAGGTCCAAAAGTTCTCCAGTGGGGAGGCCTAATCTGGGGGATATTTTTACTAAAAATTGAAGAATCTCTAATACTCCAAATTTTAGCACCATCAGAAAGAGCTCAATGTCCTGATTCTAGAGCAACTTGAATGGAGTCAAACAGAGCTATGGAGCCCAAGTTATTGCCAGTCAAAGTTTAGTCAACAACTAGTCAACTCAGGGCCCAAGGCAAGAAAAAAGGTCAAAATTTGATGTCACCAAAAGTGGTCAAAATTGATATCAATGTGAAGAGGTCGGCAAGAGCTTTCTGACAGTGTTCGTTCTGTGCAAATCGAAGCTCGTATGTGCAAGATATGGAAGGTCAAAGCTCGTGGTTGACTAGGTTGACTTGAAGGTACAATGATGACGTCAGCATGATGTCATCATGCTAACATGGATGAATCATGAGGTGACACGTGGTGGCTTCCCGAAGTTACACATGGCGGCAATTTGTTGGACATGGCTTTATTTAAAAATATATATATATAAAATAAATTAATTAATGACAGCCATGCCCTCCATTTTAATAATTAAATCACTTCCTTAAGAAAAAAACGTGGCCCTCCCTATAAAAGGGGATCACCATTATTTTAAAAAAAAATCATGCTATTTTTTAGGCTACCTTTTTTTTAGGGAAAACAAATTGATCCCTATTTTTAAG
The DNA here is from genome assembly GCA_007258455.2 of Sequoia sempervirens. Lineage (NCBI taxonomy): Eukaryota > Viridiplantae > Streptophyta > Pinopsida > Cupressales > Cupressaceae > Sequoia > Sequoia sempervirens. Next base: position 99,242 of record VDFB02320996.1, on the reverse strand, counting down.
GGATGTAAATAGCCCGTAACCAAACTCATCCCCTATTTTAAATGAGAATTTCAAACCAACATTGTATATTGTATGGTTTGAAAATACAAGTGGCATTGGATGGTTTTGTGGAAATTTGGAAACGAAATACTCCTTAATTTAATAAATTCCCTCCAAGTTGTAAAACAATAATCCTTTTAAAAGGATTAGTTGTAACTTATGGAAACAGGAAAAACCCAAATGTAATATGTGACAGGGCATAGAAACCATTTAATTATTTTTTTTAGGGGATTTGTTTTGATAAGGGGGATTTTTCCAAATATTTACTATGTAAGGGGGATTAAGTTAAAATTCCCAAATCAATTGGTTTTTCACCAATTTGGGAATATTTTGTGTATAAAAGGGGGAAGGTATGCTTTTAGGAGTTAAGCAAAATTTTCAAGTCCAGATGGTGAAGTTTTGAATTAGAGGAATAGGGAGATTTTTCTGAGGAGATTATTTTGAGCCTTTTTGTAAGTCAGAGTATTGTCATGCTGCCGAAGTGCTCTTGGTGCAATTGTAATTCTATTTTTGGAGATTAATCGGATCGGTCTCACTCTATTGGAGCAGACCCGGAGACGTAGTCACGTTTGTGGCGAACTCCGTTATCAGATCATTTGCACTCCCTCTCTCTCTTCTTCCTTCTCAATTTCGTTCTTTTCACCTTCAGTTTTTAATGCATAATTTCAATAATGTATGCATGAATTGTATTTCCGCTTAATTCACATGTTAATGTGTTAATTTTGTTTATGTAATTTGGATTTTCATGATTTGTAAACATTAAGCATTCAAATGTAATTAGTCTAGATCCTAATCAGATCAACGAACCCAAATAGGAACCCGTGTAGGAAGATCCTCTGCTGCATTAAAACCTCCATGCCAGGGCTTAATGAACAAGTCAATATGATTGTAAAAATACGGCCCTCCCTCAAAAACATGATTACAATCTAAGATACAAGAAAAATCAACCATGAAATAGCCATTTGTAGCCACCAAAAGATCAAAATCTCCTTTAACCTGCCAGGTTCGACGAATCCAAGACTCTAAAGCTGAAAGAGGGACACGAATACCCAAGAACTTGCAAATCAGAACATGTTGGTTCCAATAATCTATGTCCTCCTGAACTGATTTAGGAGAAATAACTAGAACATGGCGATCTTGACTCTGCGGCAAGCATCCGTTCACTTTCTTGAGCTTAGAGCTCTCACCCACAAAGGACGAATCCGATTTTTGTGCATGCATGGCTGCCGAAAAATTCTGAGAAGACTTTGGCCCAGCAAGCACAAGGCTTTTGGAAGCCTCTACCATACCTTCACACCGAAACCCAACACCCAACCCACACCGAATCCTCCTCTTAGAACTCCCACTGATTCCACCTCCCACTTCCCTCACCTCGTACAGCCCCCAACCCACTGCACCCAACTCCCCTTAGTCCCCTACGTAGCAAAAAACAAAGCCCCGGCCTGTTACAGGCCGCGAGCAACCAACATCAGAGAGTGCAGCATCATGGCAATCTCCCCTGCCTTTTTCTAATTTTTCAACCTTCTGGATTCCTTAATGCTTCTTACTTTCCACACTTCTTACCATTTATGTTCACTGTGTGTTAACTACCATTTTAGGTCTACACATTTTTGTATGTGTTTTTTTTAGTTGTTATGCTTATAGTACACATTTCAAATTGAACATGAAAATCAAATGACGGTTTTAACATCCATTTTCTACCAAATGAAATTATTCATATGTTGATAATTCACAGGAAAAATACAGTTGCACATACCATATGAAATAGCATTTTAGCTAAAATTTTGACATCCTTCAAACATTCCAGTTAACCTCTCCTCGTGACATCTAATGATGGAAGAGTCTCTTTAAGCACATATTACTATCAAATTTTACTACTCAAAACGGAGGGGGAGAGATTGATTTTTTGGGTAAATTCAATAATATTAGCAAGTACACCAAATGAGTGTAGTCCATCATGGATTGAATGGTAGGGCTTGCAAGGTAGCATTTCCAAGAAAATACTTTGGTAGAAAAGTGATTTTCATAGCATAGCTGGTAAGCATATAAATCTGATTAATGCAGAGCTCTGTGTCATATTATGAATCAGCACAATCCTTAAATGGTGTAAGGCATACCCAGATCAAAACAAAATTATTATCATCAAGTTAACAAATGAAAAACAAAAATCATATAGATATGTAGGAGGTATTTTCCACAGCATGTTGAATTGTAATATTGCTATCAAGATTCAACCATATAATACAACATGAACATACATGTCATAACTACCCAATCAAATGTATTTGTATACTTACAAAATATTGTAATGGATTTCAACCACAAGTCCTTGGAAAGCCTTTTTATTTCATTCCCTCACACAAATTAAACTGTAACTTTACATTTTGAATCATTTATATAATCAACTTAGTTTATGTAACCCATTTTATGTTTTTCTAATGTGAAGTTACAATTTTGTAGAAATCTCAAGCACGCAACTTATCTCCAAAACTAAAACACAAATTATAACCAAAACTCCAACAAAAATTGTAGCTACTATTCCATTAAATACATTTGAAGGTTGGATCATAACCAAAACTCCAACACAAATTGTAACCACCATTCCCATTGAATGCATTTGGAGCCCTTATTCTTTGACTCTGACTGGAAAGCTTTCAGCCAAGTGGACACTTAGATCACAAGAAGCGAGAGCATTTCCAGGAAGCCAAGGAACTCCCTTCCCATGTCATTCAATACATATCATCCCTCCCTTCACCTCCTTTGTCATTTCCATCTCCAATTCTTAACAACACAATTGCAGAGATCAGCTCAGCTCTGCAAAATGAAAATGTTAATTTGCAACAGAAATTGTCCCTTATTTTAAGGGAATGGAAAGTGAAAAAGTTTTCCATTATAAATCTAGTTGTTTAATTTATTCCTTTTACTTTCCTAGCGAATGTGCTTTTTGTTAATGCTTTCGAAAGCTTTAGACAATAAATTGTACAGACTTCCACTGGCCTCTAGATTTCACATTAACAAGAGCATTATAAAGCTGTGTGAAAACTCCAAAAGGTGTGTGGAAAAGAACACGTTTAGCGGGCTCTTTATTGTTCTTCCTATTTTGGTCAAACTACCTACCAACTTCCTCTCCACTAACAAAATTTCACATCATTTATTTGTTTGTATATAATGTATGTGTTTGGATTACATAGATGCTATCATCTCTGATTTTATATAATGGATTACAACAATTTAAGTAAGTATATATTTAAATCAAAAGTTGTCATTCGGTTAAACAATCACATTTAGGGGATTTTGTATGTGAAAGTCATTCAGGGGTTTTTCAGTTTTTTTCTTTTATGTTTTGATTAGGTAAACTCGAGAAAAAGGGCTTAGGTCCATTACAGAACAGCCATAGAGACAAGCATGATGAATCTCAACAAAAGTGAGATCATGAAAAACAACAAAAAAGAAAATCTCCCAAGAAGAGAGGTATGAACTAACTACATAGAACAACAAGACCCTAGTCAGTTAAAACCATGTCAGAGAATGCAACTGATGTTAGAGTAAATCATGTTATCAGCTTTGAGTAGATCATACAAAATTAAGATAGTCCGGATCAAAATATCATATCAATAGGCATTCATAGCCGGAGCAGCAAAATACTGGCAATCAACAAAATTCCGTTCTTTATTGACATTAATGACAACCTATCAATTTCCAACAATCTCCCCCTTTGTCATTGATGGCAACACATGATGTGAAAACCATAAAAAAAAACCTCTTCCCAACTTGCACACAAAACCTTTCAATTTCCTCTCTGTTTTCACATGATGCTTCTCTCTCTCCCCCTTTGACATCAATGGCAAAGGAAAAAGGAAATTTAGTGCATTAATAGTCCCTTTGCAAATCTAAATACTCCTCCTAAGGAGTACATTCCAAAATTAATGATGATAAATGGCTAACCAAAGGCAGTAGATGACTGAAGCTGTCTAATAATCCCCATCCATGAGGATCTCCCTTCATCCCAAAGCTTTGTTGCCTATGTTAGAGTGCTGCATAGATAATTAAGGTTAATTAAAGTATCCTTTCCTTCAACGACAGTTCTGGGAGAAGCATAAGAGTTCAAATTCATTTCAGCAATCGAACGAACATAGTAGACAAGAGCACACTCAATCTTGATTAGATCTTTGAGCTTCCCATACATCTCAATCAACTTTCCTATTTCTTTGTGTGATGCAAGGTATTCTTCATGCAGTTTTGTCAAACCATACCAAGTCTGATCATCTAGATTAAGAGTAGGATCAAATGTGCTAGATGCAAACTTAATCTTGGTTTCAATCGTGCTCTCAACATCCTTGAGCCTTTGAATTACATCAGGCCAAGATCAATAGAATGCAAATAAACTCTTAATTTCTTCCTCACAATCTTGAATATTCTTGAGTTTTTCAAGTGTCAAGCTATGGGTAGACTTGCACTTATCTACAATTTCCAACAATGTTTTGCTTTCAACCCAAGAGACCATGTCACTTATTGCTTTGCTCTTTAATTCATTGAATCTATCAGTTAATACATTTGAGCATTCTCTAAAAACAACACTAGGAGCTACCTAAAGAGGTATCCTACTTCTAGCCAATTGCTTGAGTCTCCTAGGAGCAGGGTCCGCCTGGGCAACTAGGGCATGAACCACAACTGCTTTCCTCTTTTCTCCAGTGGTAGCCTTTGGTTTACTGAAGACAAACTCAGACTCTTCAAGAGCTTTAGCCACTTTAGTGTAGGTTCCAAACCTAGGTCTGTTGAGATCTCGGGGGCTATTAACCAACAATTCAATGCAACCAGTAGCATAATCCTTCTCAATTTCATATCCAAACGCAGGTAACCATGAATTCCTTGGTTCAACTACCTTGATGATGCAGCTATCAATGTTTACCAAAAATATTATGTCATCCTTATACTTTGAAACTAATTCTCTTGGAATTCTCCTTCTTCTGTTCATTTTCCTTTGAAACTTTCCAAAGAATGCACCAAGGGCATCTTCTTGATCATCTAAGTCCCCAATGCTTTTCATAAGCTCCTCAATCTGATGAGAAACCGGTCTGGTATTCTCCTTATCTAGGCATCTCCTTCATAAAGTAGAAAATCAAGCATAAAAGCAATGTACCATATCTGAATGTACCTTTATTCTTCTTGAAATCTCTCAAATTCTCCAACAGTTGTTGTTGGAGCAGCTCACAGAGATCATATTCAGTAATGTTCTCAACCATATCCAATGCAAGATCAATTGTGGTAGTGGAGACATCATTATCACTAGAATCATCTATGAAATAACTAAACTTGCATACTGAACTACTGGGTTGGAGATTCCAACAAATGTGTTCCTTATTAAACCCTTTTCTCTATCAAAATTACAAGAAAGAGTTGGTCCGGAGGATGATAATCCAATACTTTCCCTAATTACATCTTTGGATATCATATATGCTTCATTAAGCCACTCAAAATTACCATGAAATCTGCTAAGCACCATTCTGATACATCTTCCTTCACTACTAAATTCTGGAAAATTGTTCCATACATCCAATTTCATTTTTGAAAGTACATTGTACTTTGTTTTTAGGGTAAAACCATTTCCAGTTAATTCTTCACTCCATAACATGCAAGCTTTTTCGTAACCAGATTTTTCCAATTCTCCATGAATGTATGCTCCAACATCTTCAATTGGTATGACACCAAGAGGAATATCTGAAAAAGCACCCAAAAGATCAAGTTCTAGGGATTTAACATGATGCATTTTGTACTCTGGTTCTGGTCTTTCTGAATTTTTTATAAGTTGGGGAAAATCCATTGCATACAAGATACCACAAGTAATTCAAAAGTCAACTTACCTTTTCCTTTTCTAGCAAAGCCGAATTCAAAATTTCCACAGGATAAAATTGCTTTGGTTTCTTCAAGCTTCCTCTTCACACTTCTTCTTGCACAAATTCTTTTCATCGAATGCATTTTCCTAAACATATCTAAATTTATTCTTTTCATCCCAATTGCTTCTGCAATTAATGCTTTAGATTGCAAGTAGATCACCTCAAAATTCATGAAAGTTTCATCCTTTCAAATTCTGCTAAAACATTCTTCGCACATGTGTGACTACAAATTCCTTTCACTTGAATTCTTGAGTTCATAACCTTTAATAAATGGACTTCTGCCATGATATGACATCAAAGGTGGGGTTCATGAATTTTCTGATTAATGCTCCCCCTTAGCCAAGTTCTAAATTAATTTTTGAGTGACATATCTGCACCGGGAGACAACACAGAAACAAATGCTTCTAGTTCTACTTGCTTTCTGGATTCTCCTTTTTTTCTCCATATTCTCTCCATCTCTTTCTTAACTTCTACTGAGTCAACCATGCTGACTGATTCATATCCTTTTGCTAGATTGTTACCTCTCAATTTTCTGCTTCCAATATGTTTCAGATTGTTGCAATTAAATAAAACAACATTCTTCCATCCAAACTTTCTCTTATTCAATCCATACTTGCATTGGTTAGCTTCATGCCCAATTGAATTGCAAAGATAATAGTGACCTTTAAATGAATAAATCATCTTATCTGAATTCTGATTTCTCTTAATTCCATCATTTTTCTTTGCTTTACTTTTGTAATATTTTTCCCTATGTCCAAACTTATTGCAAGAATAATAGACATCATTAAAAGATAAGTACCTTTGAGCATTAGGCTATCTGATGGGAGTCCTTTTGGTATAGCTTCTTAAGTCCTTGATTTGTCCATCTTTGCATTGAGTCTTCTTATCCAGAGGTTGCTTTATCTTTGAATTCTATTCTTCTTCAAACCCTAAGCCTCTTTTATCAATTGCAGGTCTTTCAGAATCAATCAACTCATTAAGCTTTGCAGTGCTTGTCTTGAATTTATCCTCAAATATTTTTTCCCTTTCTAGATTTGATCTCAAAATTTCCATTTCTTGCTTGAGCTTTATACATTCATCTTTCTTCCTTTGAATTTCAACTTTCTGGAAATCTTCAAACCTTTTCTTTTCTTCCAATTGATGAAGCAATTCGGTGATATCATCATGCTCTCCTTTTAAGTGAACACGTGCATCTTTATATCTTCTCCTCAGATATTTGATACAATCATTCGCTTCCCTCAGCTTATTCTTCAAATCTTCATTTTCTTCTGAATGTCCAATAGAGACCACTTCTGGAGGAAAAAAATTCTTATAATGAAATTTTGGGACCATGCTCAAGTTGTTAGGATTCTTCAAAGGAACCAAACTTTGATACCAATTATTGAACATTTAGAATATTGAGAGAGGGGGTGAATCAGTATTCCATAAAACCATTCACATAAAATCCATCTAAGCATTATCACAAATCTAACTGAATTACCAAAGGAAGACATGAAATCAAGATAAAGCATCAACACACATGAACACCAGAATATTTACATGGAAAACCCAAAATGGGAAAAACCATTGTGAGGATTAGCTCACAATATAATATATCAAGATATAGAATATTACAGGGCTCACTGCCAGGACTCACTCATGTCCTTGAAAGGCTCACAACTTTAATACAAAAGGAGATGGCTAACTGCTAATATACAAAAGTGTATGGCTCATTGCCACAAGTGTAAATTGATGAAGAATGCATCTTCCCTGTGTTAGAGTTTAGTTTTGGTGAAGCACAATGCTTGAGTAACTCACTCAGCTGCTCATCTATACAATTCACACATATTCATTTTCAACTTCTGACATGCGAACTTCCTCTATTTCTCACCACACACATCCACACCATATAATGTCTTACATATATACATGTGTATCTATTTTTCTTAATTAGGTCAGCCTAATTATAGAAACCTTAATTCAAAAACTAACTTTGTTGGCATGGACCTAAGATAGATCCCTTTAATATTAATATGTAGTTAGGTCGGCCAAAGTTAAACCAAACGTCCAAACATATGTACACTCCATCAAATGTGCAACACAAAAACTTGTTAACTCATTGAATTCTCCCTTGAATGACATTAAACTACTTATCTTCAACGCTGCATGGTATGATAATTAATTATGAGGAAATGTGGAATCTCCCACAATAGAGTGCAGGAGGAAAACTCACTAAGGTCTGCAAAACAAAATACTGGCATTCATATCTCCCAAATTCCTTCACATATCATCATGAAACTCTAAGGTAGAATACATCTTGTTGGCTCAAACCTGTATACAAAGTCCTGTAATGATATCATTTACTGAGATAGAATTCAGACCAAAAAATTGACGTATAGAGCCAACATAGCATTGTTCACAACCAACTGGTAACAGTACCTCACAACTCATACACCCTAATCAGTTGAAACCATGTCAGAGTAAATCATGTTATCAATTTATGAGAAAATCATACAAAAATAGGATAGTCCAAATCAAAATACCGGATCAATAGGCATTCATAGTTGGAGCAGCAAAATATTGTCAATCAACAAAATTCCATTATCTGTTGACATCAATGACAACCTATCAATTTCCAACAGAATTATGGAATGAGAACTAGTTCTTCATCTCATACAACTCAAGCACAAGAGCTTGCTAATGTCACAAAAGTAAAGGACCATCCTATTTTGGATAAGGTTGGCGATATACATGCTGCTTAATAGACATTTGCTCCTTTGAATGATATAGAGGATAAAACCAACAAAAACACTGAAGATCAACATAAAAATGATACTGGTAACAGTAAAAAAGAACACCATGTGGAAATAGCAGAGAGGAAAAGAAAAAAGAAAATAAGGAAGAAATAGAGGTTGAAGAATGAAGAAGAATTCTCAAAGACTACTGAACCATCAAATCCATCTAGAGAATCATCTGGAAATACACTTAAGGGTTGATTGACAAGGAAAAATAGGATTCAACCTGTGCTACCACCTTAGTTGTTTCAACTTCCATCACATCCAAGTTATGTGGATCTGAGTAAGATCTAACCAGTTGAAAGGACAAATATTTGTGGTACTTTTCTTGACTTCGGTACACAAGAAATTGTTGAAACCTATTAGAAAGGGACTGAATTGGTAAATTATGCTATTAAGGCCCTGTAGGAGTCAACTCCCAATGCCATGATTGATGATTCCTTAGCTCCTATTGAAAACTTAAAGTTCTTGGTTGATTCACTCAAGGAATATACCTCTAGCCTTAAGAAGCAAACTGAAAAAGAGGCAGAATCAAGACTTTTGGAGAAAAGGTTACTAGTACTACAAATGTGCTTTCGCACACAACAAGGTGTTTCAATGTCTAAAAGAGGTAAAGGATTGTGAAGAGGAAGCCCAAATATTGTTTGTATATTGAATGTGGTGGCTGGATGCCACTCGAGGCATTAAAGACTTAATGGACTCAATAGAGTCTCAACTTTCCAATGCCTCCGAAGCCTACAAAATTGTAGATGACATAAATTATACTGTCTAGACTTTTATTGTAGACTTATAGAGCAATTTTTTCACCTTACAGAGGAAAAATAAGATGCAATGAGGTGGTTTGGACAGCTTGGAGATATAGTCATGTCCATACACATTCATGTTTCAAGTTCCTTGGTGGATGCAGAGAAACTGGAAAAGATGAATCTTAATCCATCCACTTTGAAAGGAGAAGAATGCTTAGTAGAACTGGAACATTGCATAAAACACTTGCCAGAGTGAATGAGATTTGGGATGATGGACAACCTACTTGGGAAGCTATTCTCAAGGAATTACAAGGTGCCCCTAGTTCTAGTTAAATGTTTCTTACTTTTTTTTTCCTTTTTTTTGCAAATTTCATCATCGGCATGCCCTTTGTCCTTGATGTCAAAGAGGGAGAAGGTTCTATGTAGGGAGAAGATATTTTTGTGGAGAAATTTTGGTTTTGGAAAAGTCTTGTATAGTTTTTTGTGTGCAGTTGAAAGGGGGAGCTTGCATAGCTTGAGAGAAGACAATTTTTTTTTGAAGATCCATTATTGGCACATGTTTCCATCAATGTCAAAGGGAGAGATTTTTGGAAGAATGAAGAAGAATTCCTTTGGTGTGTTGTCATTCATGCCAACATTGTTTGGTGACATTTTTGTCCATCAGGTAAACAGTGCTTCAGTTACTCCAATTCAATAATTTGGTATGGAATTGTTCATATTAAAGGATCAACCTATGTGGTTTTAATATGTTATTTAGGACTATTAATTGCATCTATGGTCAAGTTTTCAGCAATTTTGGTTGAATGGGCTGGAAGATATAAATGACAGAAGTTTGGCATATAGGTTTTGTATCTTTTTTTGGTTGACATAGATAAGCGGTGTGAAGATACACTTCATGGATGTTAAAGTGATCTTTCTTGGGTCCAATCCGACCTAATTTATGTCTTGCACATTTTTTTTTGAGTGTGAAATAAGTTTTGGTTTGAGCCAATAAGCTATTTTGAATTGAGTATGTTTACACTCAATTAGGCTGACCTAATTGATGTATGTAGATGTAACAATATATACATATTGAACATTTTTGTATTGAAACACACATGATACTTATGTGATATGTGACAAGTAGTAATGCATGATAGTGTGATTTTGCGCGAAGTTGAAGGTAGTTGTTGTGAACCTACAAACCAGTGCTAGATTTTATATTCTAGAGCTTAATTGGAATTGAACTCAACACATAGAAGGTGTATTCATTAGTTCATCTTTTTGGTAGTGAGCCACACTCCATTTTGTAATAATTTCAGGTTGTGAGTCTTCCAAGGATAGTGTCTTGATAGTGTGCCCCTATAATATCTTATGATCGATTATAATATATTGTGAGCTAAACCTCACCGTGGTTTTTCCCATTTTGTGTTTTCCACTTAAAATCTTGGTGTTCATGTTTCATGTGATGTTATGATTCCTTTCATGTTTTTGTTTACAGTTGCAGCTAGATATGTTTCAATTATTGAATGGTTAGCAGTTAAATGGTTTAGTAGAATACTGATTCACCCTCCCCCCTCTCAATATTCTAGGTTTTCAACAGAACCTTCCCATTATGGACACACACTATAGTATCCAACACATTCTTATCGGAATGAAGTTGAGGACACTCTGTATAAGATGTGGCCCCATTGGAATGCATAATATCAGGACTATTGTGGTGCAATTAAGAGGCTTGTTGGATTTCCTATCCCAAACCCCAAGCTTGGAGCATAATTTCACACTTTTGGGCAACTCTAAATCAGACTCAACCAAGACACAAAATTTAGCAAAAAGAAAGATGGATCTAGATTTAGTGGCATTATCAAAGGTAATAAAATGGCCAATAGCATTCACAATTCCTTGTAAAATACTTTCAACCTAGAAATCCAAAGGGGGTTCTAGGAGATTAACCTAAATAGGAAGCGTGTTAACCTTGGTAATGTTAAAAATAGTAGATTAACTTTCTAAATGAATAAAAGTCTTACCAAAAAACCAAGGACCTCCCTTACAAATGTGAGTACACTCCTCCATGGAACAAAAGAAGAATAACAAAAACTTGTTCATCAAGGCCACAATACAAATACCAAGAGTCATCGATCAATCAGAAGCCCAACTACAAAGAATTTCAATGTTTGATCTATAACCAAAAAATCTTCCAATAAGAGTATATTACAAAGCGACAACTTTGTCCAACCACACATTCAAAATTGTGAGAGAAATAGGAGCAAGAGCATCTCAACATCAGCCCTAACATCACTATTTTACAAAGAAGATGTAGAAGAAGGATACCCAAGCGTACCAGAAGGCAAGACATTAACATCTTCTGAAAACCTAGCTAATCCTACACTAGAATGCAAAGAGGACTCAAACCCCTCCACTTTCTAATAAAAAATAGGAGCAACCTCTTGGGGACACCAACAACTCTAGAAACAAAAACTCCTTGAGGAAGAATAGAATTCTAACAAAAAAGAGGTTGAGGATCCACATAATGGTAAAACTTCATTGCACTACTCTCTTGCAACACACAACAGGGTGGAGAAGGCACTCCTTGAAAAAAAGGAAAGGGGGATTCCACCAAGGAAGGAAACCCCATAAAGGAGCCCACCCTAGGATAAAGGGAAGGCTCAGGAACCTCATCACACTCAATAGCAATAGGGGAAGGAAAGAAAATTGGTTCAGGCAAGGGAGATGATGATTGTGAACCTGTCAAAGGTTGAGGAGGAGAAATCTTAAGAGGGGACAAAAAAAAGGTGCCTCAGATGGAGAAATTTTCTTAGGCCATTCGACCACGACCTATCCAAAACTAGCTTGGCAGAACCCACTCTATGTAACTTTGAGATTGAGTGAACTTTTGTGAAAAGTGTTGGGCATCCAACCACATAGCTAGAAGTGAAATCCATCTTATCACACCACCTCACAAAGAAACCTAACTCCACACATTTATAGGTGTTCAAATGGGCCTCCAAGGGAATATCAAGGAGAACTTCTTCCTCCTCATGCCATGTATTATCCTATGAACCCACATTCGCCTCCTTTGAGACCTTATTGTTCTCATCATTTGAATCCTTGCCTTCTTCATTAGCTAGATCACCTTCTTCATCACAACAACCACCACCATCATAAGATCTATAGGAATCCATTGTCGTTGTTGCTAGGGTTTTCATCCCATAACCTTTCAACATTCAATGTGGAATGTGGATTTAAAACTTTCCAACTACCCTCAAACAACCAATAAATGTACCATGCCCATTTATTTCAATTTTTAGATTAGATTAATTTTAATAACAAGCATCTAATTAATTTAGAATTAATTAAAAGTTGGTGTAATGATTATTTTAAAATTCAATGAGGATGAGAGTATTTAAATTTGAACATAATAATGATAGTACATGGTTAAAAAAATTAGTATTCAAGGTTTGATTAATGCAACCGAGTGAAAATAGTGTTAGACATAAATGTGGTTCAATATTGATGCCATTTGGTTCAAATCCAAGCCTTTGAATGTGATTTGGGGATTTGACATATTTTACTCAATATGTTGGTTTCATTTCATATTTTTATCAAGTTTAAAATTACATTTAACTTATGCATATATGTTGTCCTTCACATGGCCTAAACTAATTCACTTCCCACATTTTAGTTGTACAACATCACAAGATGGGAATTGACATAGGAGATATTGGACATGACAAGCATTAAAAACTAGCTAAAGGAAAGTCATCATTTATATTTTCCTACCCAATTGAAGACTTTATTACCAATTTTTTATACGATTTCCATTGCAAGCCATGGCTAAGGTGCCATAGTAGCCTTTGGCATAGCCATAGGCCTATGTCTAGAGTTGCCATCAAATTCTCCACCTTGGTGAGGTTTGATCCATCAATGGAGCAGGAGACTATTGAAATCTTAAACCCATATGGTAAAGAGGGTGGATGGATCAACACCTAGTTTTCCAATTTGAATGATAATAGATTATGTTTTTTTTCCATTATTAGGTTTGTAATGAAGTGTGTGTATTATATTGTTAGTAGTTTGAAACAATATAAATTGATACTACTATATTAAGTTCCTTTTTATGGTGGATTATGGATTTGATGTTAGAAATCTTTGTACTAAATTAATAGTTTTTATCTTAGTTTTCATAGTGAGTCACATTTTTTATGTTAAAAAGAATCATGCAATTATATTCTATTAACACTTTCATACATTATTATTGTGCAAATTTCATGTCTCATGTTGTAAGTTTTCAATTTCACTACTTAATGGATATGGTTGGCTACTTGGCATTTGAAAATTTTAGAATAATATGCTATTAAACGATATTTTCTATTGCCTTGATTTTGATAATAAATTGATAAATTTTATTCTCTTTGATGATGTATCACAAATTTCATGTTAAAAATATTTATGCAATTATATCCTATCACATTTTTTATGCATTATTATAGAAAGAAAATATCATGTCTCATATTATTAATTTCCTTTTAGATTGTTGCTATTGTATCAATTATTTTTTAGTTAATTATAATTAGTTGTATTTTCATGTAGTCAACTCATGCAGTAAAATATTAATGATATTAAGTTATTCTCATGTAGTCAACTCAACAAATCTGAATCATAAGAAGAAAATAAAAGTAATGTCATTTTCAACATTTGTTACAATGGATTAAAATATACTCTAAACAAGTTTCTCATTGATAAATGAAAAACATCTGACTACCATGACACCTAATAATGATTGCTCTAAAAATATACAAAAATAAACCCTTAATTCCATATATTATGACAACAAATTAATGTTTATTCTAGTATATCATATATTGCTACAAAAGGAAACATCGTATATTAATAGAACTATAACAATGCAAATTACTCTCAAAGAAACAATTTAAAAAATCCTCTAAAAAATAACACACATGATCATTTGATTCAATTAACCATTAGGGGAATCATATGCAAATTTAATTTTGAGCAAGTATGTCATAATAATGTTATAGACAAATAAACATGTCGATCCAACATCGGGTTACAAATTGCAATGGATATGCCAATAAGATTTAGATGACCATCAATAGAAACTAACAAGGTCTTTCATACTGATTTCATCTATAGATCAATCAAGATCAAGTTATAAGATAATGAACTAGGTATAATCAAACAAACATTTATACATGAACACTACTTAGGTAAGAATTAACCAAAATTAAATTAAATTGCTAACATATTCATTCTAATTTTTAAAAAATCATTATTATCTAAAATTTACAACAAAACCAATTCTAAATAATTTAAATTTTTCCATCTATTTCCTTCTGAATTCAATTAATCCATACACCCAAACCACTTAAAAACCCTTTGAAATCTCTTTTAAATGCTACCAAAGCAATGATGAATAACCAAAAATAGAATGAAAACTAAATGAACATAAAATCAGTTTGTCTGCATATTTAAGCATTGGAGAGTAAGTTTATCTGCATTACTAAATTTCCCAACGAATGGACATATCTGTTCCCTATTAACTCACTTTCCATCATTATTTTCCTTACAAATTCCACAGAATGGACATCTCTGTCCCCCACCTTTCTCTCACTATTTTTTAAGAGATTCTTGAGGAAATATTTGGGTTTCTCAGATAAACTTATCTTACAACATGCATTAGTTAAGTATTTCATTTTTCCCTCAAGATGAAATATTTTATTCGGTCATGCAGGTATTGAAAATGAAACAGGTGGACCAGGAGCTCCTTCTCTCACCATCTGCTTTAAATTCAAATTTATTCTCTCTATTTACTTTTCAATTATTAATGAGCTGGTCGGTAGTGTGTTCTGGGTTCAACCACAACATATCTTAGAACTTATGATAGCAATAAGTAAAATGATAAGATAGTTAAAAAGAATCCAGTTTGGAGAATTTTTAAACAAAAGCGAATCAGAAATGTTCACAGCATGGAAAATTCATGTGGTTATTGATATCTTTTATATATTTTTTAAATTATTAGTTTCTTGGATATTTAACTAATGAATTGATTAACCATTCAATTAATAAAAATAGATAAGTAAAATTAAGATGTAATGATGTAAGCATAAGCATACATCATGTTAAGATGTGAACATGTAATCATAAGATAATCATGTAAGCATAAGTACACGATATCATAATTTGTGAACATAATAATCATAAACAAACATGTGAGAAAATCATAGTATGAGATAAGTGCATTAACATCCAATTCAAAGAAGATTTAATAAGTAAATAGAAAGAGGATGCCATCCAAATGAGATAAACATAGCATGTATCATAAACAAAGAATAATACGTGAGAGAAATACAAGTAAATAAGAAATAAGACATATAAGATATAATGTAATAGGTGAAATGACAATGAAAATACATAACAAAGCATATGTTCAACAATAAAATATGAGAAATAAGGAAGGAGAAGCACAACAAACATGGATCAATTAAGAAGATCAAGGTTAAAAACATAAAACATATAATCTACAATTTTTCTCAACATAATACTTTACATCATCTCGAATCCATAAAGAAAACACAAGAAAGAAATACATAGAAAATTGAAAAAGATTTGAGTTGAATCACTCAACACATGTCCATGATCACTTTTGTTAATATGCACCACTAAAGGTGTCTTTGTACCTCCCTCCTCTACCCTTGACCCCTCACCTCCCCCTAGTGGTATCGGTTAACAACACAAGCCTTTGTTGGTTTCCCAATTTCAAGATGCCTTATTTCCACTGACACTTTGGAAGATTCTCTTGAACCCGTGAATCTTGTTGTTTCAGGTCCCAAGGCTTGGAA
The DNA here is from genome assembly GCA_007258455.2 of Sequoia sempervirens. NCBI lineage: Eukaryota > Viridiplantae > Streptophyta > Pinopsida > Cupressales > Cupressaceae > Sequoia > Sequoia sempervirens. The sequence goes on along the minus strand of VDFB02320996.1, from coordinate 82,950 downwards.
AAGTGTTCTTGTTGGAGGTACTCAAGGTGACAATGTGTCAAAAAATACTTTACCTAAGTTCTTTGAGTCAAAAAATAGAATGAAGATAAAGCTTCTTGACTCCACGATCAAAAGAATCATCTCCTCAATGGAGAATGCCCTAGTGGGTAAATTCTTCTCCTTTCACCCCAATGTTGACATGGTTTGATGGTGGACTGCTACTAAATGGAATCTGAAAGGCAGTGTAGAAGTGAGTGTCATGGCGGGGAGTTTGTTCCTCTTCAGATTCACATCCAAGGATGACCTTTTGTTGATACTTTCTATGGGCCCTTGCATGAATGTAAAACACAACTTATCTTTGTGCAGATGGAAGCTAGGGTTTAAACCTGTTGCAAATTTGAACAAGACAACTCTTGTCTGAATCAAACTGCTTGGTCTCCCTCTAGAGTTTTGGGATGAAATGGTGTTTCCATGGATTGGAAACTCTATTGGACACTTCATTACAACGGACAACATAACAAGAAACAAGTCCATATTAGTTTTTTCTCATTTCTATGTGAATATTGGCATTCATAAAAATCTTCCAAACTCAATCATTCTAAATTCCAAATTTGTAAAGTGGTCACAACCTATTTATTATGAAATTGTTACCATATTCTGTCAAAAGTGTTCAAAAAAAAAACACTTAATTACTGATTGTAAAGCCCCCTTGAAGCGTAACCAAAAACTTAAAGAACCTTTGGTTACTCCTAAAGATGCTTCAAAGGGCTACCCCTTTAAGGAGGACATCATGACTATCCTCACTTCCCCTACTAAAACTATGGATAATGGAGCAAAGAAGTGCTACCAGAGACCCTAAGGATGGAGGCCCCCACCCCCTTTAATGGAAGAGAAAGAAGATGGAGAAATCTCAAGTGAATACCATAGCCGTCAAATCTCCTTGAATACTTCCCCTCCCTATTGTGAAGCTTTGATGGGTACATTAGAGATGAAGGAAAATTCACTTGAATCCCCGAGTGAAGATTCAAATAAACCAACTGCCAGTCGATGTTCGTTTGACTTGGATGGATGATCAATCCCCAAAGAGAAAGGTAAAAATAAAAAATCAAATGTTGGTGTAGAGGCTAAGGTTGGTAGGCCTTCCCAACGTTAGAAAAGGCACAGAGAAACATCAAAGGAAATTGTCATTGGTAGGCAAAGAATGTTGGAGACATCCTCCAACAAGAATTGTAAATGGAGATCCTTTCTTGTAACATCAGAGGGCTCAATTGACCTCAGATACAATTCTCTTTGAAAATTTATCTTTTAGAAAATAAAATTGATATCCTTTTACTCCAAGAAGTCAAAATTAATACTAGCACTTGCACCAGAAGGGATGCAAGGGTTACGCCGATAGAAAAATATATGAACACGATGGCAAGTGACTTACCTCAAGATTTTGTTCAAATTGTGTAGTTTGTCAACAATGCCAATGAGGAAAAATGGGCAGAGTTTGCAGGAAAAATTGAAGAAGCCCTATCATAACAGAATTTTGTTTTAAATTAGAAGAACAAAAACCAATCTCCCTACAATTGTTGCTTCAATGTATAAATGAAAGTTATGCGATAAAGTATTCAGTGAAGGGAAGCATATAGAGCAATGCTACTGATGATAAAGGGATCTGTAACATGAACTGTAATAGAGTTTGGAAGTAAATAGAGAATAGGTAATGCTTTATGTGGCCCGCTCACCCTCCATTTAAATAGACACAACCTATACACTATTTAAGCACATCTCCCTAACTGTTTAACCTCTTCCATGTAAATTTGGCTTGCTTGAACTCAATCACATTTCAAGCATGGCTGTTCACTTAAATTTCACAGGAAAACCAAAATTTGTTTGATCTTGTGAGATGGAGAAGTAGTCCTCCTCCTTTTGTTAATTCTAATAAAGACAAAAGTAGCCAGAGAAAGAAGTGGCACAAAATTAACAATCTATTGATGAAGCAAATATATGCTTACCTTTTCGACATCGCCAGTCCAAAACCTAATGCAATTCACCAGCAAAGTGCTCCACAAAATTGTATCAAAGCTCGCCTCATATAAATTTTTATGAAACCCCTATATATTTTCCACAATTATTTTGGTCATTTCTGCCCTCAAACTCTTTTTGTATTTAAAAATTGTGATCTTTATCGCATACTTGATTAAATTTGATTCAGAGATCTGCATTAAATGTGAGTCAAGTAAATCTGATTTGATTTAGAGATCCAAAAATTAAATGCAAAGACATGAGGAGATGAATGGTAAACAACGAATGGCAATTTGTTTTATGACTAGCTGTTTTACGGCGTGAGATAGGTTTTGGCTCAAAGTCCCTACAATATATAGCCTATATGCTAATAATTTGTTTTTTATCATTTCAATTTTTAAAAAATAATTTTTGAATTATAAATTTAAATACTTTTTATTAACTCATTAGTGTTTATATTATACTAACACTTATATCAAAAAGGAGGTGCAATGGTTAGACCAATGGGAAAATATATAAGCTAATATATTAAAGAATACAACTCTATTTGTGCACAAAAAAATACAATAGTTACATTGATTGAAGAAATTTTGTTTTAAATCGTTTAAATTGACTATTATAGGAATGTGAAATTGTTTGATTTCATTTTAATATTTTGTGGAGAACTTTCAAACGTAGATACCTATTACATCTTGTACACAACTTGGGTGGCCAGATAAGCATAATTTGCTTCCCTTCTTCACAAACACCAATTAGCCCATTTCATTTTCTTGGCCTTAATGTTGATTTAATTGACTGTTACAATTGTTGAATGAAGGGATTCTATTTTTCTGTCTATTTGATTCATGTTTTATTGCGCTTCATAAAAAAGGTTGAATGTGAGAAATTATAATGGGTGAAGAGAATGCTACTCAATAACAATGGCTTCAAAACTGATGTAAAAAAAAAAAAAAATGATCAGGCAACATACAAATTTCCAAAAAAACATTCAGTGAAACCATGGCAAGTAACTTACTTGAAGATTTTGCCATAATTATGGCATGCTATCAATGATGCCGATGAGAAAAAATAGGCAGAGTTAGGAAAATATTACAGAACCAAAACCAAAACCAAAACCAATCTCCCTACAACCATTGCTTCAATCTAATTGAAGGAAAAGTAAACCAGAAACTACTAATCCTTGGGGTGGGGTGGCAAGGAGGATTAACAAATGCTCAGAATTTCTGCGTGTTGTGCTCCATGCAATATCTTTTATCACATCAATTATCAACAAGGACTGTACATTTGGGAATAAGAACATAACAAGCTCTTAAGAAAAAACTACTGGCGTGATGCCAAAGAAGCATTAAAAGATTTAAGAGATTCAGAAAACAAATTTTCTTTTTAGAATATTACGAAATATAATCAGGGTTTGGAGTATTATATGGATTTCCAAGATGAAAATACTCGCGGGAGAAAAACTATCAGCAAAGCAGAGACTCCATAACCCACTCATCTTTAATTTCAGAATCATCACAAAGAGCCAATTATAGTAGTTTTCCCACCGCCTCCCATGCATTGCACACCAACAAGGGACACCTTATTCTGGAATAGGATTTCCTTCAAATTCCATATAGATTTCTCTAGTCCTAAAATTTTAGGCTTTTCTGGGCTACTCCTACAGTTTGAATTACAAAGACTACTCTCAAAAAATGGATCACTGGTGAGCTTGGAAACCTATTTGAAAATGAAATCATTCATCATCAAGTTTAAATCTGCTACCGATTCCACCAGCATACTCTATCAACCCCCAACATCTTTCAGGTCTATTGCAAGCTTTTTCATATCCAACAACATAGTTGCTGGCATATGGTGGTGGATGTAGTCATTGATATCCTTCTCCAGCTTAAGCATCTAAGATGCATATATCCAACTGAGGAACACATTCAGGGGAATGTTTGGGTGCTTGCAAATCAAGCACACAAATCTGTTGAATTAAAGGGGTGAGGGTTTTAGCAAGAACATCCAATCTATTACACAAGTTCTTGCAGAATAATTTATCCATCACCCACTCCATGTGTTTCTATGTCGGTTGTGTTCATGTATATACCTATAAAAAGAGGCAAATGGATTACAAATTTGTAGATGATTGGCCATTTCTATGCAACTGCAATGAAAATGCTTTGAAGCCTAATATTATCGACAAATTGTCAGGCCATTAGATCCAGTGAAGATGCTGTGAATTGATATAATTTAGATAAGTATAGCAGTAGGGCACAAGAAAGATACATTTACAACTTCTCATGTCATTTCCACAGTAATAAATCATCAGTTTGCCATTGGAATTCAAAGATATGAACCTTCCATCATGACTATAGATAAAACTAATATCCTATGTAAATGAAATGTGTTAAATCAGTTAATCATTGAAAGATGATAATTATAGCATAGACATTATACTGAAAAATAATCATATCCAACTGATGGAATAAAAAGCAATTATATCTGCTAAAAAAATGAGTGAATAGGCAAGCTGATGAGAAAGACTGTATATTATATTATGCATTTGAAATCAACTATAACAAACTGTATTGAAAGACAACTGATCCAATTAGATAAAGGATAAGACAAAAAAAACTTTAACTATTTTACTACGTAGATATGCTTTTTTATCATGCACTACAAAGAATTAAGAAAACAAAATGCAATCTGATTTGATCAAAGCAATCTGATTTGATCTCAGGTTCAATGCATTTGTACTTCCGGTTGACTAAAAATTTTGATTGAAAAGAGACATTGCATGATGGTTAAGGATATTCTTTCTATGCATCGAGATTCCAGTTTTATGCTTGAATCCCTGAACGCAGAAGAGTAGTTTGCATTTTTGATAAGAAATCTCATTTTCAAAACCAGTAACTGGTTCTTTATTAGGAAGGTCGGTTTTTGTTCATTATCAAACTGTAGTCCTATGGAGGGATTGTGCTATTGAGAAAATTTATGAACATTTTTGTGGATTAATGCTATTAATGAACATTTTTGTGGATTTTCCACTCTACTAAAGAGTTGCAGAGTAAATATAGATAAATGGGTAAATGAGGATGCCATTCCATGGAGACCACTACATCCTATTTCTCCTCTATGAGTGGCTCCATAAAATGTTTGGAAATGTGAAACTAGATTAAACAAAATCTTCCCTATCAATTACAGAGCATCCATGTTACTAGCTCTTTTGAGATGGGCCAGAAATCTAAAAGCACAAGCAGAGAGTTCTTAAGTAAGCTTAGTTGTCAAATGACACTAAAATCATTTTTAAATTAAAATTAAAAAGTCGGATATAAGGAGGTAGATCTTGTTTTAAATTGGACTCTATAGCTGTAAAATGCAAGCTCCATAGCAACATTGGCTAAGAAACTCTAGGAGTGAAATTCAATAAGATCACTGTCTCTATAAAGAATTCAATGGAATTCTTAAATAGGTATAGGAAACTTTCAGCCCCACCTCCAAAGCAAAGCCTAAAACCTGCTAGCAAAACACTGGGAGACACCAATTTTACAGGAAAAGATTTATTTTGTTCTTGCTAAAACCTGCTAGCAAAACATTGGGAGACACCAGTTTTACAGGAAAAGATCATTTTGTTCTTGCCAAAATATTTTCCTAGATGAATCCATGAATAAAAATATGGGCATGAGCTCTTCATTGGGTGGCAACTTTAAGCTGAAAGTAAATAGTCCAATGTTTCCCTGAGGCCTTCCCTATTCAAATAATAGACATATTGAGCACAACTTGCTGGCTGTTTAAGCTCTTTGGCATCCTTATAATACCCTATAAATATTTTCCGTACAAAAGAATCATATAAATTTTCCCAGATTTGCACTGGGCATAATCAATTACAACTCTTCTAATTAACAATTGGATAAATTTTTTCTTTTTTAAAATGATTAGATTTTTCCTTTCCCTTTGCCTCCCCTTTTCAGTGGGACATTCTGGCAAATACCAGTCCAAATTGAGGAGCCCTGCACACCCACATCTTGGGAATGAATTTCTAAATTACTCTTCGGGTGAAAGAGAAATAGAGTCAGTTGAGGTAAATCACCCGTCAAGTTGAGAGTAAAATGGGGGAAGGGTATCTGATACACTGAGAGCATCAAGTGCTTTCCAGGCATTAGGACACATGATGAAGGCAACGCTGACAGTTCGAAGGCAATTAGTGCGCTCAAGTACCAAGCTCTTCAATCCCGCCCTACACTAGCTCTGTCTGAATAAAGACATTGAATCGTAGCGCCATGCAAATTGATTTGATCCAGCAACCACGGGTAGTGGGGTGGATGGGTGGATTATAGAGGAATAATACTCACCCAAGATGGGGATGAAGCGGGAGGCAAGCAAAATATTTTTAAAGATGAGATGAACCAAAACCAGTCTCCTACAGAGGCTCTGGTTCAATCTGTTCAGAATAAACAAAAAATAGATCTATATATATACCAAGGGCTCATCTTCTGTAGACTCACAACTCTGGTTGCTCAATTGTAGGAGTTGCGCAGCTTCAAAGTCGGTTCCCGTCATGTTTTCCATCGACGATTTTTTGATGGTTGTGGCTCCGTCCGTCTTTTGACGGCACCCTTCAGGACACAAAAAGACGGTCGCTTACAGCCATATAATACTTTATGCCCACCAAACTCTTCCATGCATTGATTATTAACCCCATATCGTTCGCATCTCCGAGCGGGGAGAAAACACGTCGTCTTTTTTACAACCTTTTACTTCCATTTGATCGACGAATTAATATCAACATATTTTAACAACAATCCATGGTAGTTTGATGGCGTGAGACTTGTTTCAGGCCAAAAGCTCACACTATATATAGCGTATCGGCTAAAAATCAATTATTAAGTCATCGCAAAGAATCTAGGGCACTCCGTTGAATTATTTATCTACGAGGCTACAAGGGCCTCAAGCAGTTTGGTTCCTATGTGGGACTCAACAAAGTTTGTTGGTATTTTATTTCATCAATCTAGAAATTGCTTGGGAGTTGAGTTCTCCTCTACTGGTTTACCTTGGAATGTTATAAATATTTATACCTCCAATGTGTGTAAGCCAAAAAAGATCTTTGGCTTGAAATTGCTACGCAAGTTCTAGGTAATAAGGAGACTCGAAGGATGGTTGTTGGGGACTTCAATTCCCCTCTTTTTCCTTTTGAAAAATTGGGGATCTGATTGATTACATTGACAACATGGCTGATTTGGTTGATCTGTTGAGTCAATTGGGCTTATGGAAATTAATATTCAGGATTAGCTTTTCACTTGGACTAATATGAGAATTGTTGAACACCTTATCCAGGTGAAACTAGATAGTTTCTTGGTTTCCCCTAATTGGGACTTTATCAACAACATGAACCCTTTTGCTTTACCTAGAATTTTATCAAACCATAACCCTCTTCGTCTAGATTGGAAATATTGGGCATCCGGCAAATTCATCATCATGACAATTCACCATGCAAAAAATTAATTGCATGAATTTTTGGCTGTTAATTTTCCATGGCGGTGAATTTTCCTTCGGTGAATTGCTGGCGTTGAATTTTCCTAGAGCTGAAATATTGTACTCCCTTTGGCCTTTTCCCTATGTTGTAGGGTTCGTACCCGCAGGCCTCGAACCCGGTTCGGGTACGCACCTGGTTCGGGTTCGTCTGTCGGTACGTGCTGGGTACGCACAAGGTGCGCGCCCAGCACTGTGGGTTCGCCAAGCTTCGCAGGTGTGTGAACCCTAGCGAACCCACAGTGCTAGGCGCGCACCCTATGTGTACCCAGCACGAACCCAGGCAAACCCATGGGCCAAGTTAAAAAAAGGGCCCAAACTTGATTAAAAAACATTTTTTTAAAAAATTTTTTCCTCCTAACCCTAAAACAGCATTGATCATTTCATAGTATGATACTTGATCATTGATCATTTCATAGTGATGATTTCCATTGTGATAATTTAATGTGTAATGCAGAGGCAAATCTGGGAATCAATACTAAGCCATTCCAACTTTCAAATATGATTGGTACACAATAGATAACTACTCAAAAATTAATATCAGACCTGTACATACTCAGAATAACCAACAAAGAGCAGATCACAGTGTTCCAAAACTATGCCAGACCACAGCAATACAAACTGAGCTTATATTTGCAGCAGATACATTACATACAACGACCAGAATTGACAGCAACCTCAAAAATTTGCAGTAGATAATAGTACAACAGATAATTAGCATTACAACATTACTATTCACTCCATAGATACTAACAGTAAATCTGATAACCCAAATATGAAACATACTACTCAATATTGGACTGAGTTTACCAAGCATATTCAGAAATACATATTCAAACTTATTGCAAGAACTTCGAGTGTTCTGTTTAGAGCTGATGTATGAAGTTAATCCTCAGAAAATTAACAGCAGATAGAAGAAAGTATGTACTCAATCTGAGACAAGGTTATAATCTTTTACAACTTCTCACAGTCTATTTGTAGCAGCAAATACATTGATTTATAACACGAGATAATAGAATGAACAGCAGTTACAAGTAATACAATGAGTTTATAAATATCTCAGACCTGGGAATGTGTTTGCTAGGGTAAATGTATGATGAGTCTTGCTCGATCAATGATCAATGATCGTGAATATTTATCTTTGGCATTTGGCATTGATCAATGATCAAGTATCATACTATGAAATGATTTAGTTTTACAATTCTGTATATTTCTCTTTTTTTTTTTTTGTGTATATATATATATACACACACATACCCATACATACCCAAACCCCTAAAAAAAAAATTTCATCGTGGGTTCTCGTACCCGCACCCGTCCCGGACCCGAACCGGTAACTTAGTCTTTTCCCCTTATCATGTGGGCTTCACATCCTTCAGGTGTGAAAATATTGTATCTCCAATTTGGGGCAGCACCAAGAGGGGCTCGTCCAATTTTTCTTAATTTTATTTTACATTTTAAATACTTCCAAATAATGTTGGACATGGATCGGCTCATGTAGAAAATACACCATTTTTTTTCAAACTATTTGACATCAATGACAACATTTTCCCAACAGCATTCCCTACCATCTCAAACCAGAACCATCTCAAAGCAGAAAGAAAAATTTAGCATCAATCCAATGGATCATGTGCATTGCCGGTAAGTGTCAATACCCACCTGATTGATTTTCTTCCTTTTTAAGTGTGTAAGTTTGATCTTGCAATACTTTTTCCAGTGGCTGAGTATGAATTTGACTTGGGTCTCTGAGGAAACTAGTAGAATCAACTATTTGCTGAATTATTACAAAGTTTCAGACTAAGAATGAAGATTATCATTAAAATTAATTATGAAAAAGGAACTCACTATCATGGACCATTCATTAAGATATATTCCAAGCAATATGATCAATCTACACCATTCTGTGTGGTGTATAGATATGCCAGAGTAGTAAATTTAATGATTGAAATTTCATTTAGTCTGAGTTAAGAGATTTATAGTCATCTCTTTGCCCTGCTTTTAATTTGGATTCTGGGTAAGTGGTTGGTAGGAGCAACTGTCAATACATGGTGCGAATTTTAATTTATGTCAAGTCATCTCATAATCCCTGATACCAAAAATGCACTCATTTAACACCAGGGGACCCAACTTTATTGAAATTCTCCTTCCGGGTGACATTGCAGGAATATTACATGAATGTATGTACCCTGGACATTGAAGGTGAAAAACAACGGCGAATCAAATGTTTAGAGGCTGCAATAGAGAGGAGTATCGTAGGCGAGTCTCATTCAATATTTTTTCTTTCATTATACACAGTTTGTTTTACCTGTTTTTTTGTTTCTTATATTCTGTCTAACTATCACTTTCTTTCTTTGCATCAAATTAAACATTTTTGAGCAGGAGCTACACCTTGAGCTCTATAATGGTGATAGGGTTGGCCCACTTTCAGCTATTACCCGCATTTTCTGGGAGAATGGTTTATCTGTTACAAGGGCTGATGTTAAAACACGAGGGGATAAAGCAGTGAATGTTTTCTATGTCACAGATGCCTGAGAAAATTCTGTAGACATGAAGATTGTCAAAGCCAAGAGAAAAGAGATTGGCGATGCATTTCTACCAGTGAAAATGTGCCTAACAGGGTGAACAATATACATGTTTGTTTATTATTGTAAGTATAGAGATATGCAAGATCGTTTAGGATGAATTTCCAGTTCATTTAAGAGCTCTTCCCTTTGGCAAAGGTGTTAATTCATATTGATGTCGAGAATACCCAAACCCGTGAAAATCTTTTTGCTAGCTTATCAATCTCACTACTCCTGAAAATCCTTATGCAAACAACAATAAATTTCCGGATTATATAACATGCAATAAATATAATGTAGAAAAAAAAAAAAAAACCACACCTATATGAATACGACAGAGGAATTGATAGCTGAAAGGTTCCTATTCCAGCATAGACTCTAAAAAAAAAAGTCTGAAACGTAAATTGACTGTCTGTGCAGGTGGCTCTTTGCATGGCTCAGCAGTTGGGAGGGGCTGTACACATTTGTTTTTGCCCAGGTAAGCAATGTAACTCCTGTTGCATTGTCTTCTTTAACAAGTTGCATATGACTGAAAATGTTGTTGAGAAAGCTGAATCTATAGCTTTTTCTAATCAAATTACTTAAAAATATGCCCATTTCTAAGGTGACATCTATTTAATATATGCATTTATTCTCTTACAAATACTAAACTAATTAAAGGAATGGTATTGCTTTGGTTCTGCATTTGTTATTGTTCTGTAATCATTGTACGTTAGAATTTTGAAAATATCTGTCTACAAATTATTTGCTTCTGCTGATTCCTCGTGAATCTTTGATTGGCAGTTGGTAAAACATGCATCTATTTGCTTCACACGGATTGAGTTGCCTTCTTTTGGTAGAAATAAGCCTTAGTGTGTTGCTTAGATCATAGATATTGTGGCTAAGAGCTGCAGGTTCTGAGTTGCCTCAAGTTACTTGACTCTAAATGCCAGAATTGAGAATAGTGCAGCAACCATAAGATACTGCTACTGCATTCCATACCTGTAGCCTTTGGCAGAGACTCCAGCTGCAGCACAGCTATTTTTTAATTGTCTTAGTGTTATCTAATTTTTCTAATTAGAGGGTTATGTAATTAAATTTTTCTATTACTCAATTAAAATAGAAAATTAAAAACTTTAAATCTAGAAAAAAAACTCACAAAAGTACCAAAGGAATTTGATATTTCTTCAATATGAAGTGGTTTCACTATCATTTTATTTAAAAAGAACTGCATTAACAAGGGAATAGATTTGGGAAGCTTTAATTAGTCATAGACATCATTAACCTCCATACCGTACATGCAAACACAGTTAATTAAACATTAAATAGAAAGTTGAATCAAACATAAATTGTGAATGGATTAGAGAAAAAATTGCATTTAAGTTTGTATAGAGTGTCTTAGCCGGACTTGTGGTACATCCTCTGTATTTGTACACTTCTCTTGAGATCCAGCAGCCCCTTTGCTGCTGCCCTTAACAAATCAGGAAACAACACAGAAGAGGAGATTCCACCATCTGTAGAGAATGGCATTCCACCCAACTAAGATGAAAATGCAGTGAAAATGCAGTGAAAGATAAAACAAGGTGAATCATCCATTCCCTTCAGATCTCAGGCACATAACTTGGGGGCCTAAGAATCCAACACAAAGTGTGACAGCCACTCCTGCTGGACTGAAAGTTGGTGTGGCTCACACTTATTTCCATTGGAAAAATCAGTGGAGAGTTGGTTGGTCATCAAGACTTACAACTCTTTTCATTTGGCTTTAATTGAAGAACCCGCAAATTAGTAATCGAATTGTCCAACTAATTGAAACCCCAGAGCACACACAAGCAGGGCATTTCTTGAAAGCCAAATACTTCCTCTTCATTAGGCCTTACATACATCCCATGGTGTTTTGCATCCTCATGCTCTTTCGGAGTTAAACATAACCAGCACATATTTTTAATTGAAAAATATGTAAAATCTCTCATCACAACTTGAAAACTTCCTGAAGCTGCCACTCACTTCATCTCTAATGCAAACACAAACATTGTTTGAACTCTGCAAAATGAAGAGAGTTATTTCCATATTTAAGCATCCGGAAAAGTCATAAATGTTCCTCAAGACAAAGTAATTTATTCCTTTTTATCTTTGTGGTCATACAGGTATTGTAAGGAAAACAGGTGGACCTAGAGCTCCTGTTCCCAGCATCTGAGTTTCTTTCAAAATTATTCTCTGTTACTTTTCAATTATTAATAACTTTGTCGCTAGTGTATTTTGGGTTCAACCAGACCATTTGTTAGAACTAGTAGCAATACGTAAAATGATAACCTTAAAAGAAAAAGAATCCAATGTGGAGAAGATTTTTTAACAAAAGGAATCAGATGTGTCCGCCCACTGAAAATTCCTCTGGTTATAGGTATCTTTTATATATTTTTTAAATTAGTTCATTCCTGTAGGAGGTTAACCATTTGCAGCATTTATCATCGAACCGAAAAATGGAATCTCCAGAAGATGTCTAGGCTAATCAATTAATCTAGATAGATTAGTTTAACTTAGAAATATCATCTAAATGCTTTTTTCAAAAATGATTAATAAAAAGTTGAAAGAATTTGGCTTCCTTTGTGGTGAGATGATGTTCTCGGAATTATCAAAAGAGAAAATAAGATGTAAAAGGAGCCAACAACATAATAGAACATTGTAAGGTTGGGAAGGTGTCAAATTATAATTAAGGAGTGATCAATTTAGAGTTATGAAGAAGTCATCGTAGTCATAGTGTTGTAAGGTTGTGAAAGATCTATCAAAAGAACATTAGTGATATTATATGTGTTTTTTCAATGTATGAAAATAACAAAAAAAATGAAAGAGACTAAATGTAAAATGATATGATCATATATAAAATATAATAATTATGAAACAAGTCTCATAAATATCATCATGTGAAAACTATAGAATGAGACGATAGTAAATAATCATCAAAGCTCATGTAATATGGGGGAATAAAGTGCCCACAATTGTTCAAAATAACGATAAGTGACAATAGTCAAAAAATTAGAAATTTATAAGCATAGATAAGTGGTGATGTAAGTGTATAAGAGTGAATTTGCACCCTATGTGCAAATCCCTTTTTTTCCTTTATCCACCTTAGAAAACCAAGTTTGGAGGCTTAATTCCACCTAAGCTTGCTGCTAGCATCACACTTGGCGCCTGTTTTGAGTGTCGGTAGAGGCATTTCTATCTGGGATGCCCGCATGACACGTAGACGTCTGCGCGGCAAGCTTACGTCTCTGGAAAATTCCTTCGACTGAATTTGCAGAGGCGTTACACTTCTCATTGGGAGTCAAGTTGTAACACCCCCTTCGGCCGACCAACCCAAATATGGTTGTTTCTTTCCATCCCTTCTTCAAATTCACCCATTCAACAAGCATTAGACCCTCTCCTTCACATTCACAGGATCTTCTAAGAACTTCTTCACTTCATTCACAAGCTTCACAATCTCTCCCACAAGCTCTAAGAAGCTTCTTCACCATCTCTTCAATCTCCAAACACTTTACACTTCATAGCAGCAACATCAACACTCCACCACTTCAATAGAGCAAGTGTGGAACAAAACACCATTGCAGTAGAGGTTTGAGTTACTCTCATTTTCTCCCCCATTAGCTTTGAGCGCTCTTGGTGGAGGTGGTAAGCTTTCACTCCTCTCCTCTATTACTTGGTTGAGTAGCATAACACTGTTTTGTAGTGTTTTAAGTGCTCTTTATTTCATTTCTACTTTTCTCTCTATCTATCTAGCTGTCAGTGGAGGTGGGAACACCAAAATGGGGGTCTAACTGAGGCAGACCCCTATATAGCCACCCAACCATTTCTCTCCCTCTTGTGTGTAGGTATTGAAGACATTCACGAGCTGGAAGCTTCATCACTTGTGCAGTTGTAAGTATTTTCTTTCTTCTCATTATCTTTGTTATCTCTACTTCTTTATTTCAATTCTATCACTTTTTGTTATTTCCCTATATTTTGTAAGTTCTTAGCAATTGGATAGAAGCATTCACTTTCTTATTTTATGAGACATTCTCATTCTCTGGTCCGTATGAGACGTTAGCGCATCATGCTATCTTTCATTTTCTGTGTTGTCGTCCTTTGGTCAAGAGCTTGTCAGTCTGTCTAGAAAATCTCTGACCTACTCTTTTGGATTCTGTAACTCTCACCGTTGTTCCTAAGGTAGATTAAGGCAGTTCGCCCCATGAGGCTCTCTGAATGAAGAGAAATCGTGAGTAGCGAATCCCCCTCATCTACAGTAAGATGTAATTATATAAGCACAAGCATATGCCATATAAGATGTGAACATGTAATCATGAGATAATCATGTAAGCATAAGTACATGCAATAGATCATAATATGTGAGTATGATAAGTATAAGTAAACATGTGAGAAAATGATAGCATGAGATACTGAAATCAGCATTCAACTCAAAGAAGATGATACCCCCAAGTGGGGGGAAGATCACATGCATCATAGGAAAAGGACAATATATAAGAGACATACAAGTAGAAAAGAGATAAGAATTATAAAACATAATATAAAAGGTGAAATGAGAATGAAAACACAATAAAGTATATGCTCAACAATGATATAGGAGGCATAAGGAAGGAGGCACATGAAAAACACCACTCGGTAAAATAGTCAAGATTAAAAACATAAAATAAACTAGCTATATTTTTGTCAACATGATTGAAAGTGATTTTCAACTAGTCTATATTTTGCATCATCCCAAATCCATAGGGAAAACACACAAAGAAAATACACAAAAAATAGAAATGAAATGAACCACACAACACATGTTCATAATCACTTTTGTCAATATGCACCATTAAAAGTGTCTTCATATCATCTATTTTCTAAGAATATATAAAACAAACACAAACACATAAACAAAGAAACTAAAGCAAAAATAAAAGACCACAAACAAGGATGGTGGAAGAATATTCCTCTATCAAGTCATCCACTTCCCAATTGTGAACAGTCATGTCCTCATATAAAATGTTTTCCTCATCAACATGTGTAAAATTGTACTGTTAGCATATGTACTTGATAGAGGCACCAAATTTTGTATTTTAATTCCCATAACCATTGCCCGTTTTCTTATAATTTACAAGTTCCACTTTTAGATTTTGAACTTGTTTATTGTCTCTTTACTTGGTTTCCAAGTAGCTTGAACATGTTTACTATTTTTTTTCTTTGTATTTATGTTTCCATAAGCATTGCTCATTTTTCTTTGGATTCATATTCACTTGTAGATCTGGAAGTTGTTTATCATTTATTTATTTCTTTCCAAATAGTTGGCCTATATTTATGATTCATAATACCCTTGCAATATTTTCAACATAAACCTTGGTGTATATTTAATTTGTTGTTCATGTATGAAATATTTGTAAATATGCAAATATTCCATCCTTTAGCTTATAAATTGTAGATTAAGCCACTTGTGGTTCTTTTGGTCTTCTAGATTGATCTTCTTTATAGTATAAAGGATGTATATATTGTTTTATTTTTTCTTGTTGTAGTTTCTTTTGGTCTTGTAAATTGTTTGATATTTTTCTATATTTTATTTCCATTAGTCTACCATATGAAACTTATACAAATCATGTAAATCATTGTGCTCATATGAAGGTTCCTAAAGGTTTTTTTAATTTTTTTTATTAGAGATCATTCACAAAAGGAGGAAGTATAATATATGGAGCATCAACTCCAATCAATAAAAATAAACAATGTAAAAGTATCATTATCATCACCAAAAAAATAACATAGCTATTTGACCATAATAGTTAATAATATCACCAATAAAGGAGCAATTGGAACAAGTTATTCCCAACAACATCTTTGATTGCTACTATAATCTTCAAAAAAGGCTCAAATATATCTCTCATAGTAGGTTAGTCTTATCTTTCCTTTTATGTTTGGTATCTATTGTATTTCTTCGTGTATTCTTTCAACATCTCCAATTCATCCTTGTTCAAGATGCTCATGTCTTCTATCCAAATATGTGCTCTTTTAATCTCTTTTTTATAGACCAATACAAATCCCTCTAATAAAATCAAGAATTTTTCATTTGGAATATCAAGTATCACGAGATCTATAATAAGATGCCAATGACAGTGAGCTCACACTGACACTCAGTAAGATATCTTCTCTTGCCTTGGAAAATCCCTCATTCTCATCCTTCCAAATATGCCACAAAAATTTATTGGTAAGAACAAGCCAAAACTTATTGAGTTCAACAAAAAACTTTGACTAGATATAAAATTTCAAACCAAGCAAATCCATCCTTAACATCCCAATTGAAAAAATTACCAAAAAATGAGGACCAAAGATGAAAGGCATACTGACAATAAAGAAAAGGAGTTAAGTAGTTTTTGGATCTACTTACACAAGGAACACATTCTAATAGGGATAGCAATGGAAGACAACTTAGTGTTAATAATAATATTTTCAAAAATAAAAGCCACTTAAAACAAGTTTTTTAGGGTTCAATAACAAAGGACTAAATATTACCTAAGACATTGGTAGATATTTACTATCTAATCACTAAAGGCTCCGATTTATATTTAAATAATACATTGTTTTCCTTATATCAACAAGTAAACTATAAATATTTTTAGTAAACATCTAAAAAAAAAAAAAAAAACTATCATCAAAATTTTAGAGTTCAAAGTAAGATAAAATAAGAAATTTCATAGTATATAGGGCCCTAATCAACACAAAGTATGATCTCTTCTAGCTATTAGGGATATAGATCTTTGATCTAAGAGTATCCCAACATTTGATTCTACCATTTCAAAAAATATATTTTTAAACTTTGAGATGCCTTTAGAGTCTCATTGTTTAGAAAAACAATCTTGAGTGAGGGCAAGTGGTTTGTTATTCCATTCTAGGTTCCACCATATTGATTTAAAAGCAGTGAATTTTCCTTTAGTTTTAGAAAAAGGATTTTTATTTTTAATCAAGTGTTTAACACTCTCTCAATCCCTCTAAATGTTGCCAAATAAATTGCAACCAAAAGGTTTAACAAAAAACTTTCGAAATAACAAATCATGTGGGCCCAAGGAAGTCTAGTTTCTACCCTTTCTAGGTTTGGAAAGACCAATGTTGTTCCTAATAAAAATTTTATAGGGATCTAATCACTCAAAGGATTTTAATATCCATTTAACAACTGAAACAATGCATTGAATCTTAAAATTCTTAGGCCCCAACCCCCCAATGGATTTATGAAGACACCACTAGGTCTAATTTACAACATGCCTCTTTTTATTACCTTTACCATCTAACCATAAAAACTATCTATTTTTCTAATTCATTCAAACTAAGCACTACCAAACATCCAAGCTGAAGAATAATAACTAGTATAAGAAGCAAGGATCTTCTGTGTAACTTGAATTCTCCATATTAAACACATGTCGACTTGCCATTTTTGGTGTTTCTTCTCAATATAACCTAAAAGGCTTGCCAAGTAAAATGTTCAAAATATGGATATAACAACTCCTAATATTGTTGTACACTTGTACACACAAAAGCTAAAAAATATAATACAAATAAAAAGATTTATAATGCTTAGTTTTTTTTAATGTATTGGTGTAATGAAATGTGGAGCAAATAATAGACTCATGCCTATATCTAATTGGGAAAAAGTGTAGGATTCACACAAAATATATAGTGATAGAAACCTAATGGGATATCTTGAAGAAGATATACCCAATGACTATATTTACTTTAATGCACACAAAAATCAAGTTCTACACATGCAAATAAATAAATAATAGAACTTACAAAAATTTATAAGAGTCTACTTAATGATCCAAACATAAATTTGTGTGTTTTTTTATTTGTCTTAAGAAGATACATTAAAAATATTTAAAATAACTTTACAACTTTCTAGGTAATCAACTGGTTAGGAACACATCCAAAAGATGCACAAAATATTCATAGAGACACTAAAAAATATCCAATCTACTAGCTACACTCATTCTTCAAAGGTTACAAAGAGTCTATTACAAGTCTTAAATAAACCCACATCAATACAATCTTAGAAATGCAATACCCAAAACCAAAAAATAAAATCCTAGGGCTTCCTAGGATATTCTTCTACTACTAGTTCTACAACTATTATTTTCTTATTTCACATCCTCTTCAAATTACATCTTTTGGGTCCTTAATACCCTCAAAGAAAGACATAAAATATATAATAATTTGCATGATCTACCACAAGTATGCTACATCTAGAATTCCCATATCTATTAGGCATCATTTTCCTTAACTTATGCTTGAAAATGTGTGATAAATGTGCCTTGATGTATTGTGGAAGTGTGGGGGAATGTTATCAAGTCTAATCTATAAATATTCTTTGTACTTATTGCACCATTGGATTTAATGCACAAGCTAAGAAAGGGCCTATAAATTTTGTTGATATGGCAAGCAAACTTCAACTACTACATTAAAATATTGTGGGTACCTTTTCTTTTTTTGTCACTAGAAGTGCATGAAAATTTGTGCCCCTTTTTGGTTATTTGTTGTTTTCAAGTCAAAAATATAATTGGATATTTTTAGGGCCTTATTGAGTCTTTAATGGTGTCCTAGGATGAGTTGGGAGGTAGGTGTGAGAAAATCATGAAAAATATGGAAGATCGAGGATTTTGAGGGTGATTAAGAGTGACTCATGACTCATACCTTTAGATCAAGAGTCTAGGATCAAGGGTAGCAAGGAATTCATCCCTTAAGATATGCATGTCAAGAGAATTTTAAACTCATAATCACAAAAAGGCAACATAATGTGAGATGTTGAGAATCAGAGGTTAAGAGTACCTCATACAAAATACCCAAATGAGGATAGGCTTGAACTCATGATCCCAATAAGATAGTGTGGACAAAAGCATTAATTAGGTATCTAAGTTCGGGAATACCACATACCACACACCATATTAAAGGTGTTCCCACAATCTCCCACTCTGATAGGATATATGTAGGGATTTATCAAGACTTGGGCATCATAGATGCCAAGGAAGAGATACATGGGTACATAGGGATGAGAGAAAGTTCAACTCTAAAAAGATAACTTTAAGAAAATGGTAATGGAAAGGACCGTACCCAAGTAGGGGAAAAATCAAAACATTACCAAGGATAAGGGGAAAAGGTGGGGAACACATGAAAGGTCCATGTCAAGAAGAGGAAAAGTGGGGGCTGAGAGAAAAGAGAGATTGAGCATTGAGAGGGCATACAACAAGTACCAAGGGAAAGGGATGGTTGAAACCCTAATATTGAAAGGGAAAGGAATGGGATTTTGAGGATCAGGAGAAAGAAGGAAATGGTACACAAGGAAGTGAAGGTCAAAAAATTTGACACACAAAGGACCTAAGGTAAATGGCTAGGGTTTTGGGGATCAACAGTGATAGGGAAATGGTACCTACAAAATTGAAACTTTGAAACTATGGCATAAAAAGGGACTTTTTGAAAATTATCAAGGTTTCAAGGTTCGATTGAAGGGAATGAAAGTAAGAGAAACCCTAAAAGCCCAAAAATCTGAAAACCTACCAAAACTTAGAGAAATAACCAAAAAATGCCCCACACGTAAAATTTTCTTGGACTTTGTCAACTTCTAACACATAATAGGCACATGTGGGGATAAAGAACCACCCTTATGCAAACCTTACCCAAGGGAGATCCATTTGGATTTGTCTCATATTGGTTGTTTATGATTTTATAAATAGGGTCAAAATCCACAAAGGGGTACACAACAAAGAACAAAGGGACACATTAAAGTGGGGTGCCAACAATGGGTTCACATCTTTTTAAATCTAAATGGAAACCCCTTCCTTTTACCCAATTTCTTAGCATACATAAATATAGTAGAGTTATCTAAACTTGTCCTCCTTGTAGGAGTAGAAAGAGAGCAATAGTAAGAGAAAAATAAATAAGGATTTATCAAATCTCGATCCAACCTTACTTAAATAAGAGAAGGTCCAACTCTACAATTTGACTAGGTAGAGTTAGCACCCTCCAAGCCAAGATTTAATAAAGAATTATTATTGATGAAGTTTGTCAAGTATTCTCTATTTTCCAAGGAAATTTGAGATCCTCCTTCCCATTTTTCTTTAAGGGAGCATTAAATTCCTACATAGCCAAACACTTCAGGTTATACTATTTGAAAGTGGCAAGAGTGCTCCACAACTTTTTTTTAATTCATTCAAATTTAGCACTACCAAACATCCAAGCTGAAGTATAATAACTAGTATACAAAATAAGGATCTTCTATGTAACTTGAATTCTCCCTATTAAAGACAACATGTGGGTTTGCCATTTTTTATGTTTCTTCTCAATATAGCCTAAAAGGATTGCCAATTAAAGTTTTTAAAATATGGATATAACAACCCCTACTATTTTTGTACACTACTACACATGAAAGCTAAAAAATAAAACACAACTAAAAATATTTATAATGCTTTTTTTAATATGTGTTGGTGTGATGAAATTTGGAGCAAATAATAACCAGCATGCCTGTATCTAATTGGGAAAAAGTGTGGGATTCACACAAAATGTTTAATGATAGAAACCTAATGAGATACCTTAAAGAAGATGTACCCAAAGACTAGATTTACTTTTATGCACACATAAATCAAGTTCTACACATGGAAAAGAATAAATAATAGAAGTTATAGTACTTAATAAGAGTCTACTTAATGATCCAAAAATATGTATATTTATTTATTTTGCAAAAGCTTTAAATTGATTTTACAACCTTCTAGCTAAGCAACTGGTCAAGAACACATGGAAAAGATGCACAAAATATTCATAAAGACGCTAAAAAAATATTCAGTCAATTAGCTACACTCATTCTTCAAAGGTTACAGAGTCTTACAAGTTTTAAATAAACCCACATCAATATAATATTAGAAATACAATAATCCAAAGGGTAAAAGCAAGAAGATGAGTCCACTTAGACTAGTGGAAGTTTCAGGCTTAGAAAAAAGCTTGAAATCAAGCAAAACAAAACAGGATCTCATTATTTAGCAAACCTTCAAGACATCGAGCCAAAAATGAGATCCTATTTCATAAAAGCTTAAAATTTTTACTTTTATGAAATGGGATCCTGTTTTGGAAAGGGATCTCATTTCATAAAAGTAAAACAATTAAGCTTTTATGAAACATGATCTTGTTTTAGAACAGGATCCCATTTTTTAAAATTTGAATTTTTGGTCGAGTTTGTGCTTTGTTTTTCAGTTTGGGAAAAGGATCGGAGACCCGAACCTAAGCTTTGGACTTGGTTTGACCTGCAACTTGAAGGTCATGCCAATGTTTCAAGAAAAGAGTGACTTTGGACATATGTCTGAAGACATTTTTGTAGAATTTTTTTACGAAATTAAAACCCATTATAAATGAGACTATGCAAATTCCAAATATATACATTTTTTACAATTGGATTGTTTTTTCTATTTTTCAACTAATGTTGAAACTGGTTCATAAACTTGAAATATCAGGGGTTTTTAGTATTTTAATAACTTTTTATTAAAATAACTTTTTGAAAAATGAATTATAAGTCAACATTCCTCACACAATTCTTTTCCATTTGAAAAAAAAAATGATAATTTTAGGTCATCTTATGTGTGATGTACACATATTTTTCAAAACAACAAATATGACCAATAAAAAATTAACAAAAAAAAATGTTCAAAAAAATGACAAAAAGATATCGTCAACATTCTTCCATGTGTTACAAATATTTTCCCAAAAGGATTAAGAAAAATTCAATTATTTAGGTCAAAATATGGATGGCGTATACGTGCATGGTATGGTAAAAAAAAAAAAAAAAGTGACTTTTAAACAGTGGTTTTTAAACATGCCCATTGAAAATGAATTTGCATCATCTAGGTATTAAAATAAATTACATATTTGGAAACTAGACTCTGAGTATTACATTTTATGATTAGTGACATTTTTTAAGATTCCATCTCTAAGTGCTTCAAATTTTAAGGTCAAATGTGAAAAATTCTGAAAATCAGGGAAAACACTTCCACTTTTTGGCCAAAACGTGGACTCAACTTCTTGCACACCCCAAAATCAAAAAATTAAACCCTAGGGCTTCCTATGATATTCTTCTACTACTAGTTTTACAACTATTATTTTCTTATTTTTCCATCCTCTTCAAATGATATCTTTTGGGTCCTTCACACCCTCAAAGAAAGACATGAAATCTATAACAATTTTCATTATCTACCACAAGTGTAACACCCCTCCTTTTTGTGCTCCGTTAATCAAGCAATGTTTTCCTATGTTATGCTTCGATCATGTTAACATGTGAATTAATGATGCTTTATGCTTTGATTATGTTAATAATGTTAGCTTTGTTAGTTAGTGATATTGTATTGGTGAAGGGGACGGGGTTGTATCACTCGCTTGCGAGTGCCCTACGATTCTGAGATTTCTTCTTCACGGTGTGTCTAATCATATTATGTATATATGCACGTTCGACATGCTCTTTGTTGCAGGTTGGCAGGTACATGACATCGACTCCACCTGGTTTCCAGGTCTGAGCGTGTCCATTGATCAACGGAAATTAATTGGGAGATAGTAGCTAGGTTTTCCGAACCAGGTCATCACCCTAGTTATAGCATGTTGTTGGGTCGTCATTGGGGTCAGTTGTTTTATCTTGGTCAGTTCCCTTTGAGTGTTTATTTAATTTCAAGTTTAAGTTTATGAAATGACTTGCGTAGTTGATTAATGATTAAACATGTTTAGTTGCAAGCTAAAAGTGATTAAATAGTTTTTGGAAATTTTAAATGATGAATGTTTTGTCTTATTGAGATGTTGGAAAGATTAGCGATTAATTAGTTAATTTAATTGAATTAATAAAATAATCTAATTTCGAATTAGACTTATTTTATTGATAATTTGAATTAATTGTGTGAATTAATTAAATTACCCCTATGAATTAAAGTGTTAAAAGTTTTAAATGCTTTTGTTGAAATAAAATGCTAAAGTATTTTGAATTCAAATTGGAAATGGAAAATTGTTTAAAGTTATTAAAAAATTCAAATGGGTTTCTTATGCAAAGACTTTGGGGTAGAGGAGATATTTTCAGAAATGGTTGACTATTTGGTAAAAAGGATATTTTTGTTTGAAATGGGAAATTTGAAATTTAATTTAGTGTGAATTTGAAAGTGAATGGCATTTGTATTGAATTTAATTAGAATTTGAATTTGGATTTAGAAGTTGAATTTGAATGTGAGTTTGCATTTTGGATTGGAAATTAATTTGAATTTGAATTTGGATTTGAAAAGTTGGGAAAAGGATATATATTTTAGTTTAGGGTTTTTTCTTGCAACCTCTCCATGGATTCTTGGTTTTGGATTTTTTTTGGGAAAATGGAGGAGAGCTTGGAGGAGGCTAGAATGGTGGAATTGAAGGAGGGCTTGGGATTCTCCATTGTTGAAGCTTCCAAAGTTGGAGGAAACACAAGGTTCCATCACTCTTTCTTATAATTCTTGCTTTCTTTTGAATGAGGTTATATGTTTGAAAATGCAATTTTAGATTCAATGAAATTTATGGAAAAGCTCTCAAATTTGCAAAATTAGGAATGGATTTGGGAATAGAATCTAAACAAGGAATTTACACCAAGAAATAGTGAGAAAAAAATCAAAGAAAACTCCATGTGTGTACTAGTTTTATTTTGAAAACCATTTTGTTGTTTGAAACAAAATTCTATTCTTGAAATGGGTTTAGATAGATCTTTTTCTCAATTTGAGCATGAAATTAAAATCTGGGTATATATATTTGTGAATATATCCATGTATAGCAATACATGGATATACCCACAAATATATATACAAATATATTGGTTATATTTGAAAAATGTGTATTTTGGGTAAAAACAGGGTATGCCCTGTATTTGGTCGCCATTTTAAACGCAGGTTAAAGTATTATTTTAAAATTTTATTTTTTTGTGTTTGTTGTGGGGTGGGCGGTCAAACCCCACCGCCACACACGCAGGCCGCGGCGGTAAGGCCATGGACTGTGTGTTAAACACACAGTCCACGGCAGTAAGGGCTCCGTGGCAGTCCGTTGAACCTCGAATTTCGTTTGTTTTTTTTTTATGATTTATTTTATAATCATTGTTTAATATTATATTAATATTAATATATTATATATATATAATATTATTATGATATGTAAATAATATTTAGCTATGTAATAAATTGTAGAGTGTAATTAAATTGCCTGTTTAAGAGGATTGGAAAATTGGTTTAAATAGATATTTTATTTGAATGGAATTTTTTTTTATATACTTTAATGGATAAGGAATTTTATTGAGGAATAGGTTTTATTGAATAGGATAAATGCCTTGATTTATCTAAATGTTTTGAATATGAAAATAATAGGAAATCTGGAGTAAGTAAAATGAAATAGATGTTAGTTGAACGACTTAATTGTTTAAGTGTTAGATTACAATTATAGTTGTGAAATTGTGTATTAAAGAAAATGTTATCTTAATCAAATGATGTTAGTCAATATATTGGTTGATTATGATTTGGTTGTGGTACTAAGGATGAAGGAACGACTTGATTTATTACAAGGATGTGAAATGAAATTTAGAGTTTCGATTAGATAAATGCAAGGAAGGAATACTGTGATTGACGGGGTTTAGGAAACCCGAATTTTAGTTTATTTAATTGCTAGAAATACTTTTTGTGTTTATTCTTCCTTGCTCGATGTTGGGAGTATGGGGTCATTGTTTGAAGTCTTCCTGATAGGAGATTTGTATCATGTTGTGGGTTGTCTTTATGAAAGTCAACTTTTGGTGTGTCGTAGAAAATGTGTATAGTTATACCTTGTGGATCACCCGGTTTTCACGAACGGGGATTTGTGCCTCCTTGGGTGTAGGAGAGGGTAATGTGATTTGGTTTCCTCCAATGTTGGAGTGGGTTTTGTATGTTGTTTCCTCCAGTGTTGGAGTAAGTTCTTTGTTCTGTTTCCTCCTTGGTTTGGAGAGGTCATGTTATCTAGTTCTT